>JAZHYW010001100.1:0-199136 GCA_037355805.1 Ixodes ricinus | reverse complement strand
GAAAATGACGTGTACATGTACTTCCCGTGATCTATGCAACAGCGCGGGTCAACAGAAATCGGTTTCCAGGATTCCAGCCCCCGACATCGCTCTAAGCGACTCCGTTTTAGTTTGACCTGTAAATATGTAAATATGTAAATAAATTAGTTGAAGATGGAATGCGCCCCCTTCAAGGGTTTTGAGCACAGATTCTCATCGTCCTCCTGCTAGAACTCGTTGGCCACTCAACAACTGGAATGTACATTTTTTAGTCAGGCGTTAGCAAATTAGGCTTTCGTTGCTGATTACCTTTCAGTTATTTCTGTCCCTTTGCGGAACGCGATAATATAGCAGCCGATCTACTTCTTAACTCGTTTTATAATTTGATTTAAACTCTTATTTCGAAGCGCGAGTCCTGCTGCACTGTACCAAACGGTTAGGAGGCGCCGACGAAAAGCGGCCCTCGTGGTTTAACGACTTTCCCCTTCCCTTCTGCGAAAAAGCGCCCGCCAAATGCCGCGATTGCGTCGGCTAAGACGCACGTATAAATATGTCGAGAGTACGTCCTATGTAGGTCGGCCTTAAGGAAAAGTTAGGGGGACGGTCACATGCACGAGCGATATGGTTTGGGGTTCAGTTTCAAACGTACATATACTAGTTTTAAACTGGACGCAGTGTTAGCACCAAATGACTCGGGGGTCGGTAGCCGAGTGGGCTAGCGCACACCAGCTCGGAGCACGTGGAGCGAAAGCTCGCGCTGCAGAACCCAGGGATCCTGGGTTCAATCCCCACCCCCGCCTCGTTTCGATCTGGATGAGCATCGTACCGGCGTGCGGTCGTGTATCACTACTGCGTGGTGCACGTTAAAGACCCCAGGCTAGCGGTTGTACTGCACTGGCTAAATTTGCTCATCTACAGCGAGTGACTTGTCGACAACTTTGAAATGGCTGACCAACTACACGTTCTATAAATATCCACACAACCCCAAGTATAACAAATGACTCCATATAACCAAACCAGCAACTGCGGCAAGAACGCCTCCGCTTGTCCGCGTTTACTTGTACGTGACAAGTAACGCCTTTTTTTGCATCTGGTTACGGTTTGGTAACACGGTAACGCCCTCGTTCCTTTCTAAGAGAAGGAAGGATTAATGCATTTTGTGACTTTTTGATAGAGTAACGACTAACGATGTTTAGTTATGTCTGGAGGGGAACGTGTACAACCCAAGTTCTCAACCTGCTTTTCACCCTGGCCCGTGCCTTTAATTTTCGCGACAAGAAAACGCTAGGTAGACCATGAAAAGATGCGCACAAGGTATGTGAGTATGGTCACTGTTGTCCCTGATTGGAAGCTGTAAGAAGCGAGGGATTATTAGCGACGACGAATATTGCAGGTGGCTACTAGTTCATAAAACCAACAGATTCAAAGTAAGGATAAAATATTTAGTCACTCTCAAGCTGATGTAACGCGCTCCTTTTGAGTCGCAGTAACGAGTAACATGCTAGTTACTTTTCGAGTGCGCAAGGAGTAACGGTATTCAGTAACGGTATGCGACCGGGCACTCTATGGCTCCGTCGTCCAACTGCCAGGCTTTGTGAGTATAGAGGAGGCTATGGCTAGATTTCAGTCACCATGCTCTTCCCAGAAAAGGCGCGCGGCACGTGTCTCGACCATTTCCACAATAATGAATGGCGCCACTTTTCCCAGGATAGAGGGGCTTTAGGATATGGCATTTTGTGGAGGACTGGGGGGATTTCCGCGCAGGAGCAGCTGCACTGACAGGCATGGTCAGGGCTTCGTTAAACTTGAAACCAGTGGGTAAGGTCAAGCGAGCGTAGCACAAAAACGTAACACGCTAAAAAGAAAAAAGACACAATATTGCAGGGTTTATAAAGTGCGCTGTACTTTCAATCGCGTGCACAATGCGAAATTTAAAAATCGCCCTCTGGTTTTGCCTTTGTGAGTTATTAAGCTCAGGCCAGAGGCTATCGCACGAACCATCTGTTCGAAACCGGTCGCTTCTGAACACGGAGTGCTCCGCGTTCGCAAATGCCGCTGGCAGAGACCTATATTTTTGTATTTTTCTTCCACTGACCATGTATGATACCCGGGATAAAATAAATGCGAATCTAAGCAAATTATTTTATAATTTTTTTTTTTAGTTTGAACGTTGCGTTGCAAGTTACACACAGTACATGCAGCAAACCACGACTTTGACCGCACCGAGGGTGGCCGAACGTGATTTCTTACTTTTACACAACGCAGCCCAGTATACAAAGATGGTAGTTCTCAGAAAGCGGTTACTGAAGTGATCTATAGGGCAAGGCCAGATCTACCATTTCCTTGACACCGCGATATGTAGGACATTGCAGCATCGGTGAGGAAAAAGCGGTCAAGAGTCAATCGGGAAGCAGCGGTCGCCGACTCATTCAGCAACATGCTGCTTGTAAACTGCCGCTGTCAGTTATTCTATAGAGAAGTTCACTGGGAAAAAAATAAAGAGATCAACCGTTCGGCATTGTGCTGGTTTGCTAATTGGTACCGGGAAAAGGGGAGACGACTGAAGCAATAAAGAAGCAATAAAATGTGTTCGAGTGCAAACGTAATAGAATGATGTTACAGGAAAAACAAAACACGCATGAACACCACTTGAACAACAAATATACTCATAAAAACAAAACAAATATGAAAATAATACTGATATATATATATATATATATATATATATATATATATATATATATATATATATATATATATATATATATATATCAGTGTGTCGAACCGAAAAAAATCCGGGTTCGGTTACGGTTCAGGTTCAGGTAAATTTATTTTGTTCCGGTTCAGTTCCGGTTCGATTAATTCGATCCGCGAACCGGTTCGCTAATCCGGGTTCGGAAATTATAAATGACAAATTGCAACATCAAAATAAATTACAAATAAAACATCTGAAATCACCACATACGAAACAGGATACATCGTCGAAACTAGTAGTGCATAACGTTTATAAAAGCCTGTAGCCAATGCAAGCGGCAAACAACGACTGTCTGATGACAGGGCTGTCTGTCACGGGCGCTAACTCCAGCGTCTGCTGAGCGTTGGTTTGAGCGCACGCGCCCGCTTGAGTCCCATGACTACGCTGGGCAGGCGACGGAAGCAACAGAAGCTCGGCAGATCCTTTGTCAAATTCGAAAGTGCGCGCAGCTTCGCTTCTCCGCGAGCGACTAGGGTTTGTATCCCTGTTTTTTTCCCCGCATTTATCGAGTTTCCGGCACGAAAAAATACGGCATGTAAATCTTGACACTTCATAGCTCGATATACTCTGACCGGTGGTTGGGGCAGCGAAGAGCAGATATAATTCATGAATGCTCATTTCAACTGTAAATAAAATTTCTTTCTCTCCCTCAAACATTATCAAACTCCACAGCCTTTTCTTTTCTCATTCCGATGGAAGCAAGCTTCAAGAACTCGCGCGTTCTAGAAACGTGTTATGAAATGAGCACACAGCAGCATTTAGGATTTACGAGATTGTAGAAAAATAAAATCCCGTGACGCGATTTTTTTTTTTTTTGCACACCCTTTCAATTTTCTTTTTTCCGTACAAGCCGCGACCAGCGCAATACTGGTTCCTATGTCAAGATTCATGGATGCAGCGTTTGTCAAGATTCATGGATGCAGCGTTTATATTCCTAAGACTGAGTGGAGAAGAAAAATATGTAAGCGAGGTGTGTGTCAGTTGACGGCACTTAAAAAACAAATGGCATTGATAGCACATTCATTGTCAACAGCGCGTGGCCGAACCGTTTTGACATGAGCCGGTAACCGTTATTTTTTTTCCGGTTCAGTTCCGGTTCGGGTTCATCGCGATAACAATATAACAGTTCGGGTTCGGGTTCAGTTCGGAAAAAATACCGGTTCGGTTCCGGGTTCGACACCCTGATATATATATATATATATATATATATATATATATATATATATATATATATATATATATATATATATATATATATATAAACACTCTCCGAAACAAGTATTTAGCTCTAATATATACCGGGTGTTTTTTTATTCTTGTAAATTTGTTTTAAAGCAAAGCTGCGAAAGCTAAACTTACGCGGTTTGTGCGAGTGAGTTATACGCCCTGGGGACATTATGTGGGTTGCTAATCTTTGCGATAAGTCGGCTAATTAATTAAAACTGACTAATCAACTTTTTAGTTAGTGAAAATAGACATACCTTTGCTTAAACTTCGTTAGTTTAAGCAAAGAAAGTCCTGAATTAGATGTTTCCAAGCTTATAAGTTCTCGAAACTGCGCGTCCATGTTTCTTAGCCCTGTAACAGACACAGATGTAGTTAACGTATTTAATGCATTAAAAAATAGTAAAACTTGCGACTGTGATGGTTTCCAAATAAAGCCTGTTAAATACATAATTGACATTATCTGCCCTTGCTTAACGCATATATTTAACCTTTGCCTTTTAAACGGCGTGTTTCCTAAGCGGATGCAATTGGCGAAAGTTGTAGTTTTATATAAGAAAGGTAATAAAAATGATTTGGGAAACTACCGACCCGTTTCAATTTTGTCAGTATTCTCGAAGGGCCTCGAGAAACTTTTGTTAACTCAAATGACAGCGTTTGCAGACAGTCATAGCTTGATCAGCACATCTCAATTTGGCTTCCGCAAACAAAGGTCAACTGAACTTGCTCTTCTTGAACAAAAGGAATATATTCTTAAAAATTTCGAAAATAAAAAACTAACGCTTGGCCTGTTCATTGACTTTACAAAGGCTTTTGACTATCTTGATCATGACTTGCTTATTAAGAAGTTAGAAATGTATGGATTTCGTGGTCAGTCATCAGCGCTTATTAATTCATATTTGTCTTATCGTAAACAATTGTCTTATCGTAAACAATATGTAAATATCAACGGTCATTCATCTGTAGTAAAATCAATTAGATCAGGCGTTCCTCAAGGAAGCATCCTTGGACCATTTTTATTCAACCTTTATGTGAACGACGTCATAAATATGTCAAACAGCGAAGTTCATAATTTATGCTGACGACACCACTTTATTGTTTACTGGTGATACCGCCACCGAACTCATAGATAACGCGAATGATGCACTCAGGCAACTAGAGAGATGTAGTCAAAGTAACGCTTTAAAAGTGAACGTAAATAAAACCAAGGCAATTTTATTCCGCCCAAGGAATAAACAAGTAAATATAACCAATGCAATTTTTTTGAACTCCACTAAAATATAATTAGTTTCAGCATTTAAAACCCTAGGTATATCTTTCTCGGAGACTATGTCATGGGATGATCATATTAATTTCATTATATCCAAATGATCCAGCGTTGCTGGCTTAATATACCGCAATAAGCATATCTTGCCACGTAAAATAAAACTGTTACTATATAATTCTTTATTTTATTCCCACATAAACTATGGTCCTTTAATATGGGGTACAACCACACTTACCAATCTTCAAAAAGGTATTCGTATTGCAAAAAAAGATATTAAGAAGTATTTGCAATGTTTCACTGGAATACCCGACAGATTTGCTTTTCAGTGAACTTGGTGTGATGAAAATTTTTGATTTGTATAGATATCGCCTATGCTTAAATATAAAATTGAACAGAATATGCACATACGACATCTTGAAGAGTTATCAAATCTAAAGAAGAAATACAGTTATCAAACACGCATAATGTTACCCTGGCAAATGCCTTTCTCTAGAACTGATTACGGTCGTCAAACCATAGCTTTTATTTATTTATTACATGTTACCCCGCAGCGCCAAGAGGCATTATTGCAGGGGGGGGGGGGGTGTGAGGATACATTTTCACAAGAATTACAGTCGTCAAATACAGAAACACACGGAAAAAAACAAACAAGTTCGCAAACAAATCTAAAAAATAAAAATAAAATATGTTGCAAAATTATATCACTTTAACAAATGGATCCACAATGGTATTAAGCTTTAGCCACCAATATAATTTTTCGTACAAGTAAAGGTATGAAGATACAAAGCACAGTGCTACAAACCAAGCATTTTGAATACACATTCACAAAGAGAAAATTCACTTTGCTTATTCCCAGCCATCACGTGACAGTTTATCAAAAAAATTATCAGACGATGGAATTGAAATAGTTTCCTCTGGCAATTCGTTCCATTGTTTAACGGTATGGGGGAAAAATGAGAATTTAAATATATTAGTCCTAGCTGAAAATTCTCTAATTTTTTTGGAATGATCTAATCTGCGTGACACAAAGTGTGGCGGTTCAATGAATTTAGTTTTATCCAGTCCTGTTTGATCATGATAGAGCCTATGTAAAAATTTTAAACGGAGGCGGCGTCTTCTAGAGTTCAGAGGTTCCCAGTCTAATTCACGTTTTAGGGCAGTAACACTTTGTTTGAAATTGTAATTTTTTGTAACGAACCTAGCAGCTTTGCTCTGAATTTGTTCAATTTTCTGTTCTAGATAGCGTTCTTTAGGGTCCCAGAGCACGCAAGCGTATTCTAAAATAGGCCTCACATTAGAGAGAAAAAGGGTGTTTTTTAAATTGGAAGGACAATCGTGAAAATTCCTCCTCAAGAAATTTAGCACACGGTTAGCTTTGACCGTCATGTAGTCTACATGCGCGCTCCACGATAGGTTTTCCGAAAACTGAACGCCTAAATATTTTACTTTGTCCACCTTTTGTAGTGGGGCGCCATCAATTGAGTAGCTAAAAGAAACAGGTTGTCGTTTTCTGGTAAATGTTATATGATTGCATTTGGGAATATTTAAATTCATTTTCCATATTTCGCACCATCTTGTAAGGCGATCAATATCTTCCTGTAGCTCTAGACCGTCTGAATATGTCTTTATTTTGCGGTATAAGACGCAATCGTCTGCATAAAGACGAATGCTTGACGTAATGTCTGTAGAAATGTCATTGATATATATTAGGAATAAAAGCGGACCTAGCACTGATCCTTGGGGGACCCCTGATTTTACTTCTAAATACGACGACGTTTTTCCGTTAACTAAAACAGCCTGTCTTCTATTTGTAAGATAATCAGTAAGCCAGTTAATAATATTTTCAGGGATATTCAAAAATTTTAATTTGTATAGGATCAATTTATGGGGGACCTTGTCAAAGGCTTTTTGAAAATCTAAGAAAACGCAGTCTACTTGCACGCCTTTATCAAAAAAAGAAGAAATGTCGTGATAAAAGTCGATCAGCTGGGTATCGCACGATAAACCACTTCGGAAGCCATGTTGATAAGGAATAAAAAAGTTGTTTCTGTCGAGATGTTTTATCAGGTGGCTGTAGATTATATGTTCTAATACTTTCGAGCACACACAAAGAAGAGAGATTGGTCTATAGTTTTCTACCCTATTTTTTTACCGCTTTTGTGGGCAGGAACAACGTGAGCTGTTTTCCATTCACTTGGTAATTTACCACTTGATAATGAGTTAGCAAATATTACATATAAAAAATTAGACAAAATGCCGGAACACTCTTTTAATATGCGGCCTGGTATACCGTCAGGCCCAGTGGCCTTGTGAGAGTCAACATTGTTTAGTAAATTAAGAATTCCATCTTGACAGAGTTCAATATCCAACATACTGTCCTCTAAAGTCTCAAAAATTAGAGAAGGGTTATTCACTATAGGAGGCGAGAATATAGATTCAAAATAGCTATTAAAAAGGCTTGCTTTTTCAGCCTCATTATCTATCATCCGACCTGAGTCATTGATAGTTGGAATTCCTGGCTCATCTTTTTTCGAACTTTTCACGTACCTCCAAAGTTCCTTCGGATTTCGTTTGAACTTATCATCAAGAGATGCTAGAAACTCATTCTTGTAGTGTGTCGCTTTGCTTTTAAAAAACGCTGTAAGTTCCTTTAGACGGACCAGGAGGCTCTGTTTTCCATTTTGTCTATATCTAGAATACACACGTCTTTTTTTCTTAATGATTGTTCGTAGTTCTTTATTTATCCAAGGCTTGTCTTTGCGTTTTCTTCCGGTTATAACTTTTGAAGGAATATGGATTTCAATTAATTCTTTTAATTTATTTTTGAACATATCCCATAGCATTTCCACATCAGAGTGGTAGCTGAATTCTTTGAAATCTTGGAAATAATCAAAAAGTTTGTCAGCTAAAGCGGAATAGTTCCCTTGATCGTAAAAATAAATTTTCCTTTGCGTTTTTCTTACGGTTTTTTCTTTTGCGCATTTTATTTTCCCAACTACCGCCTCGTGATCGCTGATACCGGGAACAACAGAAATAGAAGAGATAACAGAACGTTCACTGCTAAAGATTAGGTCTAGCGTACTGTCCCTCCTGTGGTCTAAGCGTGTAGGAAATGTAACGTGTTGGTATAAAGAAAAGCTTAAGGCAAATTCAATAAAGGTCTTGTAAGGTGTGGATAAGTTTGTACTGATCGGTAAGCCATCAACCCATTTAACATCAGGATAGTTAAAGTCGCCTCCCAGTACAAGGTAGTCGTAAGAAATTGTTGAAAGAGCATTTGTTAAAGAAAGAATGGAATCGTCGCCAGACGCAGGCGGTCTGTAGAATGAACCGACTGTGAGGAAGTGGCCATTTTGAAGCGACACTTTACACCAAACAGACTCAAATGAAAATTGCGAAAAGTCAATCGCGGTGCTTTGCAGACTGTTATGAGTCAGCAGGAATACTCCTCCACCATGCCCATTTCTGTCTCGCCGATAAGCAGTATAGTCAGGTGGAAAAACTTCTGCACTTTTAATTGAGTCATCAAGCCATGACTCTGTACCCATTACAATACTGGGCCTTGTCAGATTAACAAGCTCTGCTAAGTCATCAATTTTATTTTTTACACTACGGCAATTCACGAGAAGTACATCGAGTTCATTCACAGTTATGGTCTTTTTGAGGGCAGCCCGTGGAATTTGTACTGGTTGCTAGATTGTTTTCTCTTTTACCCTCTGTTCATTGTTGTCATAGTAAAATACTTTGTTTCCAA
This sequence comes from Ixodes ricinus, assembly GCA_037355805.1. Taxonomy (NCBI): domain Eukaryota; kingdom Metazoa; phylum Arthropoda; class Arachnida; order Ixodida; family Ixodidae; genus Ixodes; species Ixodes ricinus. Next base: position 190,157 of record JAZHYW010001100.1, on the reverse strand, counting down.
TAATTAGTCTGTTGTAGCGTAGTTTAAATTGACTATTTTGTGTCCTGGCAAATCCCAGAAGCTTGCTTCTTTCATGACGCACGTTCACAGAAAAGTCCTCGCCGACAGATATTCCGCTGTTTTTTAGTTTGGGCGTTTGCGATAGTATAGTTTGTTTTGTTTTGAACGAGGAAAGATTTACTATGATTGGCCTGGACCTCTCTGCATTGTGTCTCCCCAGTCGGTGAGCGCGTTCCACATGTGAAGGGTCAATTTTGATGCCTAGCACTGTTTCGCAGAGCTGCAGAACTTTTGTTTCGGACGTTGCCCATGTTTCATTTGCATCCTCGGCAACACCATAAAAGATTAGATTATTTCTCCGATAGCGATTTTCTAGGTCATCATGACTGTTTGCCAGCTGGTTTAACTGCTCGGTAAGTTCCGTGGATGCAACTTGTATTTGCTGCACTTTAGTCTCAAGCGATTTCAGTGAAGTAACGTCCTTTTGAAGCGATTCTAGTGTTGAAAACACAGATGTAAGTTTTTCTTCGACCGATGTCTGTGTTTGCTTGATTGCCGCCATTTCAGTCAAAATTACGTCTTGGTTTTGTGTATACCCGGTAGTAGCTCCAAGACTTCTAGTATTCTCTTAGTTTGCTCTTGAGTGAACGGGCCAGGGTTCACTTCTACATTGCCAGAAAGTAGCAGCATTATCCTTATTACTATGGATGCTGCGTAGCACAATACACAAGTGACGTAGGCACCGTACGCTTCAAAATGACAAAGCACAAAGACAAAAGCAAAGGGGCTCGGCACCGACAAGTAACGTCTAACACTGTGATGATCAACAGGTTTGTAAACAAGACCAACCTGGATGAAAATTTGACGTAAGCGACTTGCTTGTGACATGTCGGTACCGGGCCCCTCGCTGGAAGTGCCGGGCAGCGGCTTTTGTAGCTTCTGGTTATCTGGCGCAAGCCGTGGTTGCCAGGCTGTGCCGTCGAATCTGGACGTATCCAGCGGCGGTAGGATCAGGGGGCGTACGGCAGCTGAAGTGACGCCAAGGCTCCGATGGGTAGTGGCAGATTATCGACTCGTTGATAGGGCTTTGTGTGGATCGTCCAGGCAATGACGAGCACCTGGATGAAAATTTGACGTAAGCGACTTGCTTGTGACATGTCGGTACCGGGCCCCTCGCTGGAAGTGCCGGGCAGCGGCTTTTGTAGCTTCTGGTTATCTGGCGCAAGCCGTGGTTGCCAGGCTGTGCCGTCGAATCTGGACGTATCCAGCGGCGGTAGGATCAGGGGGCGTACGGCAGCTGAAGTGACGCCAAGGCTCCGATGGGTAGTGGCAGATTATCGACTCGTTGATAGGGCTTTGTGTGGATCGTCCAGGCAATGACGAGCACCTGGATGAAAATTTGACGTAAGCGACTTGCTTGTGACATGTCGGTACCGGGCCCCTCGCTGGAAGTGCCGGGCAGCGGCTTTTGTAGCTTCTGGTTATCTGGCGCAAGCCGTGGTTGCCAGGCTGTGCCGTCGAATCTGGACGTATCCAGCGGCGGTAGGATCAGGGGGCGTACGGCAGCTGAAGTGACGCCAAGGCTCCGATGGGTAGTGGCAGATTATCGACTCGTTGATAGGGCTTTGTGTGGATCGTCCAGGCAATGACGAGCACCTGGATGAAAATTTGACGTAAGCGACTTGCTTGTGACATGTCGGTACCGGGCCCCTCGCTGGAAGTGCCGGGCAGCGGCTTTTGTAGCTTCTGGTTATCTGGCGCAAGCCGTGGTTGCCAGGCTGTGCCGTCGAATCTGGACGTATCCAGCGGCGGTAGGATCAGGGGGCGTACGGCAGCTGAAGTGACGCCAAGGCTCCGATGGGTAGTGGCAGATTATCGACTCGTTGATAGGGCTTTGTGTGGATCGTCCAGGCAATGACGAGCACCTGGATGAAAATTTGACGTAAGCGACTTGCTTGTGACATGTCGGTACCGGGCCCCTCGCTGGAAGTGCCGGGCAGCGGCTTTTGTAGCTTCTGGTTATCTGGCGCAAGCCGTGGTTGCCAGGCTGTGCCGTCGAATCTGGACGTATCCAGCGGCGGTAGGATCAGGGGGCGTACGGCAGCTGAAGTGACGCCAAGGCTCCGATGGGTAGTGGCAGATTATCGACTCGTTGATAGGGCTTTGTGTGGATCGTCCAGGCAATGACGAGCACCTGGATGAAAATTTGACGTAAGCGACTTGCTTGTGACATGTCGGTACCGGGCCCCTCTTCCAACAATTCTGAATCAGCTTTCTACAAATCACATAGAACTTGATAACTGTATCCAGTGGGCGGTCTGCGGGAAATGATGATCTCTAGCCGGAACGACCGTGACTGAAAGATGCTTTTGAATGTTTTGTTGCTTTTGAATGCTTTGTTGTGTTTCTTATACGAGAGTGGTTTTGTGCAATGTATGACTTTCTTGTGGGTGTGTTTCATGTGTTTGCGTTCGAAAACACTGCGGCAGTGTCCTCTTATAGAGCTCGACTTTGTTTTCAATATTTGTGCAAATAATTCTTTCATGTAAAAAAAAAAATTAATGATTTTTTTTTTATTGTTTTGCCGCTGCTGATGTTGTGGGGGCTTGGGACCAGTCAAGCTGTGCTAACAGCTTTTTTTCCAAGCCGCCCTCCAACCTGTTACTTTGTTGGAAATAAACTCCTATTATTAATTAGAAACTTGCTGAGCGTCGTCCATAAATCCTAAATCAGTAATTTTTAGAAAGACTTTCAGCGCGTGAGAAGCGCAGCAGCGCGCTGAAGTTACCGCTCGTGGAGCAGGTACAAGGCTGGGGCTAGATAAGAGCCGGAAAAATTGCGCGGGCGCCTTACCGAAACCGCTAGCCTTGTGCCTGCTCCACGACTGATAACTTCACTCTAAGGAAAAAGGGGTGAAGGCGTCACACCCCCTGTCCCATATACGACACCCCAAAACTTCAGTTCGACGTACAGCGCGCTGACGTCGAACTGACTGCCCCAACTTTTGCGAGAGGGTTGATGACGGTGCAATATGCATATTAAACAGCTAAAGTACGTATCAAAGTCTACAGGAAAAAAAACACACAGGTTTTGCAGTTGAGCCTAGAAAACCTCGATAACATTTTTTTGCAGTCAGTCACACTTACATTAACTATTTTAATGAGTTGTACAACTCGGCTATCAAACCGCTCGTGAAATTTGGTAGCGTCGGTACAACGTCAGTGCGCTGTGCATCCAACTGAACTTTTGGGGTGTCGTATATCTGACAAGGGGTGTAAGGTCTACACCCCTTTTTTTCAAAGTGTTTAGTGCACTACTACGCGTCTCACGCGCTCAAAAGTCTTTCTTAAAATGACTGATATTAGTGGTTTTCGGACGACGCTCAGCAAGTTTCTAATTGGAACTATATGTCTATTTTCATTATATTAAAAAGTTAATTAGCGTATTTTAACTAATTAGCCGACTGATCGTTACGATATAGCCCACCCATACTATGTCCACCCTCGGCCGTATAACTCACCTCGCACAAACCGCATTAATCTAGCTTTCATGGCTTCTTTTCTTTAAACAAATCTGCTAAGTAATAAAAACATATATATATACATACTGTATATAGCCGTGTTTACAAATTTTTGTCTTGCCCGGTTGCTTCTAGAAAACGTAGTAAGGCACAAGTGACAAATTGAAATTGCTAAGTATTTGCAAACTAAGATATGTACCCGTCGTGTAACTTGTATGTATCGCTCATTACCGGAGTTCATCATAAACAGGATGTTGCATAAGATATAGTGTTGATAAATGAAAAAATATATAAAGAAACTTCAGAGTGTGTTATACCGGTATGACGGTTTGATCACCTTGTTCCATAGTGTGCAGTTGTGTCGTAATGAGTACATTTGCGACTAACTTTATAAGGCTGCCGTGCCTGCGCCTGTGCCATTATATCTCGGAATAATCATTCCCAGCTGATGCGTATTGCGTTGTTGGTTTAAAGCCGTCAACGTAACTCCTCCGCAAATTAATCGCTCTGGTTGAAATGCCTCCCGAGTTTCTGATGTAAGATTTATTGCCTGGGATAGATTTCAAACCTACGCGAGCAAAAACCTAATCAACCAACCCCCCCCCCCAAACAAAAAAAAAAAAAAAAGCTTTCACTTGGAACTAGACGAGAGAGCACAAGAACTATCCACTGCCAGATGCGTCCCAGACATCGGATGTATGAGTAAAACAAATTAACCACTAAACAGGCAAACAAGTAAATAAAATCTCGTACGTTCACTTCAATCAAAGAACTCGTAAAGCTAATAGCTGTAATCACAGGGTACGAGCTCAGCAAATCACAAGGCCAAAAGTAAACTTTTCAACCGGAAAATAAAGTCTGCGCAGTGACGCTTTTCATGACTTTTCAAGAAATCATGTCATCCTCAGTGTCACAGTGTGCACTGCATTTCTAAGTCAAATTATTTCGTCCCGCCTTCGTCATTCGCTCAGCTTTCTCCATAGATGGCAGAGATCGTCTCTCAGGATTGAGCACCCTTGATGTTTTCTTTTACAAGTAACAACAACCATCACGCATCACGAAGCACATAAAGATGGTACAAAATACAGTCTGGTGTCCATTCGGTTGCTGTGCGCCATTTGCTTCCTACAATCTGGGCGAGATTGCTACGTCGCGTGCCACTCCGCTCGTGCGGTAGCTTTGGCAGTACTCTCTTTCATACAGTCTTGGCTAAAACTCTGTTTCTAGCGAGTCGGCCATGCACCGTCGCACTGTCGGCGCAAAAAGCAAGGAGAATGTATAGGAACTTTTGCTAGAATGCTGTGCGGAAAAGCAGACGCACAGAACTCTTTGCGACAGCAAAATGAATGATCACTTCAAAGCAACCCGAGGTCAACGAACGGAATAGAAAAAACAGCAGCAGCACGCTTGAAAGAAGAAGAAAGAAACTCAACTCGCGTAGATCGTCGACTGTCGATTATAATACACAGATACAAATAGGGGACACTCAAGCAGCTATGCTTGCAATACATCATTGTGCTCGCTTTTTCGTTTTTATCTTAGATTTTCCATCTCTTACAACGTTTTATTTCTTTTATCGCGAACCCAGTCAATTTTACTCGGTACTTCTAAGCTATAAAAGAAAAATTATAGAAAATGGGCGAGGCTCTTGCACGTGACCGTCAAACAATATGATGTTGCAAACGGACCTTACCTGAACCACTCTCCAAATTTTCCGTGTGAACACTGCTTCGCGATGCACTCGGAGCACCAATTATTCGCTTAATCAGTTTAGCCAATCAGAAGAGAAAACGGTATCAAAGTCAGTCACGCACGCACTCTCAGTGGCGGGAAGGCGTCCGCCCCTTTGACCACAGAAACTGGACTTGCTGAAGCCGATACTCGTTCACATTGCCCAAACTGACTAAAGAGAGATCAATATTCGAAGTTCCGACTTGCATCGCGAGACAGCTTACACGTAGAGACTTATAAGAGATAGCGCCGTAAGCATCTCACGTACAGCGGACACTACAATCATCTAAGAGATCTGGCGAGTGTACTTTCCCGCAAAGCATTTGGGAGAGCCTGCAATCTGCAGAGCGAGCTCGGCGAAAGACGTGGCTGATTCTCAGAAAGACAGATTGAACTGCGACACTAGGCAAGAAGTAAGCGAGCAAAACGTCACTTCGCAGACCATTTTTTTAGGTCTAAACATATTTTCAGCATCGTCATTCTCCCAGTTCCGTCCATGCATTACAGCGACTCGCTCTCCTAAGTTCCTTGCGGGAAAGTAGACTCGCTGGAAGTTTTAAGTCGCTATCCCAGTGCTCATACATGATGCAAAACACACGCTGCTCACGGCAGAGCCTGCAGACAGTTTTCGTACGACCAATGTGAACTTCACACAAGGAATGTCTCAGACAGTGATCTGCAGACTGACTTTGTACGACGTCCATAGGACGTCCTACAAAAGTCAGTCAGTCGCTAGCAGTCTGAGCGCAGATTTGAGTTCAGAGCTACGCTAGAAAGGAAGCGCGCGGCACTTTTTTTTGCGTCTGTTTGCTCTTTAGGGTCGAGTGCCAGCCACTTAATGAATTGCTCGGTTGCAGGACTTACCCTCGACGACGCTGTCTCGGATCAATCGATCTGGCGGCACAAGGAGGCGTCATCCCGACGCGCGGCGGAAGCGTATCCTCCTGTGCGGCGGCGGCGGAGAGCGACCTTTCCCCGCCGCGGTTCGAAGAGCGACTGAGCCCGGACCTGGCTTCCGCGGAAGCGCGGCGCAGCGGGGCACCCCCTCGCGAACCCGCCGAGTGGTTGCCGTCCGCTCTGCCGCGGCGCCGATTGCCCAGGTTCCGCCGGTACGCGCGCAGTCCAAGCTGTCCCGATCTCAGCGACTCGCCAACGGAGCGGCAGGAGCAGTTCGTCGACCACGCTCCAGCGTCGTGAGAAGGCTTGTACCTAACGCCTTACTTGTACCTAGTTAATGTACCTAGTTACTTTTAACGCAGAATGTGTTTTATGGGTCGTTTCCCACGAGAATGAGCCTCATGAACTAAGGTGATTTCATTAAATTCCCTATATGGTCTTCACTCCCCGAAACGACTCTTTGGTGTCTTCTAAAGATATGTAAACGATCGCTTCTTAAACATCGCATTCCACGCGTTAATTTATTGGACTTTGGAGATAAGGGTTGCTACTCATTCTTCTTAGAGTGTGCGCGGCTCCCGAGCTTGTTGTCTCCGTGTGTCGACAGCACACACGCAGCGGGAGTCGAGAGTTGCGGCACGTATCGGGAATGTCCGAGAGCCGAGCGGCGGCGGACTGGAAACTGTTCTGCGCAGTCCTGCTGATGAACCGTACTCGCGCGGTTGGTTGATTCGACGGTTCCTCGACAGGGAAACACTGTCCCGCTAATCGTCGCTACGCTCGGTTCCTCTTTCGCCGCGAAGGGAAAGGTCGTTAGGAGTGATTGGTGTTCGCCACTTGATTCACGCCGATATTGGACGGCTTGCGCAACTATTTATTGCGCCATGTTTATTTTTGTAGCTTCCCCCGATATCGCTAGAGCGCTTCCGATATTAACGGGGAACTTTGGCGTGTATATGTCAGTGACAAGGATCGCAGGAGCGCTCTCAGAAGTCTGTCGACGGCGCACTGTACGACACTAATCGCTGGTTTTCTTTTAGTCAGTGCAGCGGATAAGGAGGGCACAGGTGTCACGCTCGAATAATCATACGGTTTCAGAAGCAAAAACAGCGGCGCTTGCGTCGTCCGCCATTGACACCGCGTAGCCATTCGGTCACGATACGTATCACAGTTTTTACTGGGCTAAACTGGTTCAAGCAGGACCGATGACCGGCGTTTTTAGAGCAAACCGGCGCGGTACACACTGAGTATGCTTTGAAAGTGTACGTCCGATCTGAGGAACATTTTTCATGCCTGAATGCGAGTGCTTGTGTTTTCAATTCCCCAAACGAGGCTCTTTGCCGTTCAACGAGTACACAAACCAAGTAACTTCATCCATACGATCGACGGCCTTAATATAATGTGTCAGATTCCACTTTCCTCTTGTCGTGATATTCTCAGTTTCAACACAACTTCGTAAAGGGTGCAAGCTACGGCTCCCGTGTGCCAACTTAAGGCGACGAAAAGAACACGCGATAATTCATCATTGTCTGCGCCTACTCCAACGTTTTGAGGTCACGGTGCTTAGCTCCGATGCCCTGATTGGCTCGCTGACCGTAGCTTTCGCCGTTGGCAAAGCTAAGCTGAAAGAGAGTATATTGTTAGGGGAGTTAAAGTAGCTCGTTTCTGTAACACCGATAACAATACCGTTATAAGGAAGTTTTAGAATGTCGTTCCGATGACTCCGATAACAATACCCAATATTCCGCCGACGCCTTTGCTCATGCTTGTATCGTTATAGGTATCACTATCGGAACTATGAGATCAATCTACAAAAACTATCTGCTCCCTCGACGCCTGTGCGCGTACATCGCATCGTAATCGGATATTGCTATCACAGTTATCTGATCGACCTACGAACAGTTGCTATTGCGTTTCTCTCAAAAATGCATCGTGTCTCTTTCTATCAGGCGCTCTCCAAAATTGTCATTGCTCTCTCTTTCTCTCTGCCTCGCAATCATGAGCAGTCGGAACACGGGTTCGAACACTTCAGCCCCATGGCCGAGTTAATCTCCATCCTTCCTCCTCCTTCTCGGCCGGCGATTCCGTCCGCGCAGTTCGTACGCCGTCGCGGCCCACCCTTTATCGTTGCGCCAGAGCCCGCGTTCTGGAGAAACGGCCGAGTTCTTTCCGAAAGCCCCGCAGCATCGGGAAAACAATTCCCTGGGAGGAAATGGAACGGCCGAGCAGCGTCGGGCCACCGCCGGACTGCCGAGCAACGCGCGGTGCGATGAAGCGGCAGCGACGGCGCCCACATGTCTACGCTCGCCATTCCCAAGTGGCCGCAGTCGTGATCCGGTACGGCGGGGAACTCGTGCTCAATGATTCGTCGGGAATCCCGTTCCCCGTTGCCTCAAGCGGTCGGAGTAACGACGTGGAACTCGTGGCGCGCTTTGTTTATGTAGGGTGGCAAGCAGCAGCCGGAAACATCGGCACCTGCACAAAGAAAGCTTAAACTTTCACCGAATGTGCACTGAGCAGGTCAGTTATACCGTGTGAACATTCAAAACGTAAATATCTTCCTGTAAAAAAAAGAAAAAAGTCATGGCAACATTTTGGCAAAGTTTAACGCTGGACGCGTTTGCCGAACGACTGAGTTAGCGAAGCTTTGCGCCGAAACAAACTGAGGAAGAGAGGGAGACGAGGGCGCGCGCTGTCGTAAAAACAACGAGCTCAATAGACCTCTTGCCGAATTACCTAGGCATCAAAAATGATGCCGGGAACGTAGGTACACGCGCTGCGCGTGCTGGCGTCTTCAGCTCTAACTGCTCCAAAGCAAAACCTAAAACAAATGGCACTTCGCACGCGCGTTCGACGGACGCTTCGATTTTCAGTTATTTACTTCGAAATATAGGCGGTATTCACTGGCGGCCATAGCTGTCTGCCCGACTGCTGGAGCGCGTGCCGATGGTGAGCTTCCACTAGTTCTTTTGCAACATGCATTCCACACCGCCAAGATTGGCCGGTCTTAGCACGCAGCGTATTAAAGGGGCCATGAAATACATTTTTGACCGGATAAATTATTTTAGATTGAAATTTTACTACATATAGTGCGTTAATAAGAAAATAGTAGAAATACAAAAGCCTGCTTTTCGCTCAGAAAATTTGAAAATATAGAGCACTATTTCGTACCTCCTTTCCTTCGAAAGCTCACCGTCCTTTAGCCTGTGAAGCATTCGCGGCACCCAAAGTCCCAAAGCACGTCAGTGGAGACAAAGGCGGCAAAGGCCGCCTTTGTCTCCACTGCACTCGTCGAACGCGTTCGAATGTGAGAGCGTAGCCTCCTCTATACTCACAAAGCCTGGAAGTTCGACGACGGAGCCATCGAGTGCCCGGTCGCAGATTTGGAGCGCGAGGATCTGGTAGCACAGAGCATCAAGGAGCCATTTCTCGGGGAACCTGGATGTCAGCGCACGACTTTTGCCGCGGCGAGAACCCGAAACACACTTTTGGGGTCCTGGCGTCTCGCCGCAGCGTCTCGCGGCAGCGGAGAGACGCTGCGTTTCGGCGCCTCGCCGCAGCTGGGCGCCAGTCACGTGGCTCTCCTCTCATCGCGTTGTCTGCCGCTCCACCTTTCCCATTTAGGCGGCCGACTGTCTTCGTGGCGATCTGAGAGGCTTTGTCAGTATACGGAGCTAGTGGTGAGAGCCATACGCCTGACCGTCGCATTGCGTGATCGGACGCGGATCGAACGGTTTCGTCTACATGATGTTTCGCGCTTTATGTTGTCTAGACCGAGCACCTGCTCATTTGGCGTGCCACTGCATAGTGGCGATCTGCCAAGCTTTGTCAGTATATAGGAGGTTATGGTGAGAGCCAAACGCCGAACGCCTGCTTTCCGTGTTCTAACTTGTTCTACGAGTGCAGTGGAGACAAAGACAGCTAATTTTAGGTCTACCCGCTAATCATTCCAATCAGAGCTCGGCGTTCTGAAGTACCCTCTCGTCCCTCCCCTCCCTCGCTTACTCGGAGCATAAACTTGTGGCGCTAACTCCGTCGTCTTCGAACGCGCCCGACGTGGACTTTGGCAAGTTCGTTGCTCTCATTTTTTACACAAAGGGAACTGCGCCTTGAAATTTCATACAGTAAAACTTACCTGCTCAGTGCACATTCATGGAAAGTGTGATCTGTCTTTTTGGAAACGCTGATTTTTCCGGCTTTTTTTTACAGCATCAGGTCCGCTTGTGCCACCCTACATCTACTCGTGCCTGCGCGTCTGAGCTTTCAGGGTGCCAATCACTTGGATCTGCAAAACTCGTCTACCAAATGACGAGGCGCAGATGGCGGATTCACACGGAAACCAGAATGCCCATTAGGACAATCGGCGTCTTATTACGCTTGCTCACTGTCCAAGCTCATATTGCGCTTTCCGAGTCAGATGGTCGTTGGCGCTTCGTCATTAGCTGGACGCGGCCTGGGCACAGGAGCGATTGGTCCGCCGCAAGGTGTTCACAGAAAGTAGAAGCGCAGGAACGTTTTAAAGCGCAGCGTCGCGATTCCAAAACCCATTTGAGCGTGGAGAACGGCGACCTTGCTATCGTCGGGGGCCTCACCGCAGGAAGGGTGGCAAGCAACGCTCTTAGAAATACGCTGGCACTGGCCGTAGAAGGTCGTCATGCATACCTGATTTTCTCATCGATTACCGTCGAGAAAAAGAGCTTGGTACACGTGTCGGTTGTCTCATTTGCGTTCCTGTATAGTAATCAGGAAAAAAAACAGAATACTCGTGTTTTTTTTTTCCTGTTATTTATAGATTATTTTAGAAGCGGGCTTCTGGCCGGTGGTATTTTCAGCGTTAGTGCGCATAGCGCGTGCTTTGCTCACTTCCGAAAGGGACCAACGTGAAGGTGCTGGGCTGGAAATTCCGCAAACTGAGCTGTCATTTGATAAACTTTGTGTACAAACAGCACAATTAAGCAGCACACACGTACTCGCTTCGTTCCTTCCGGGCTCTCCTACGGGGCCTGGCACGCCACAAGGCTGCGCTAAGGCGCTGCCGCTCTGCATTCGAGGAGCTTGCATTAGATTCCTCATCTATCTCCTGCGCCGAGCTGTAAACGCATCTTCGCGCAGAGCGACAGCCGACGTTTGTCCTGAGCACGCGTTTTTTTTTTTTTATAATCTCGAGCAGACGTATCATTACAGCTTTGAAAGAAAACTGGGGGTGTATTTCTTACACGATATAACATGCGACCCTCATATAAACTATTTTAAAGCATAATTATCTGAAAACATTCGGCTAATAAAAAATTTAAAAACTACATCGCCCAGCCGCATTTTGATTGTTCGTTAATTTCTTGTATATTAATTACTGAAACTATAGCGCGACAATCAAAACAAACGAATGAAAATTGCACTTCTTACATAAAAGGAGCAATTATGTGCGCACCGTTTCTTCGTCACACATAATTATTTAGATCTCTCGATGTAAAAACCATAGAACCAAACGTGCGCATTTAAACATTCGTCAACGTATCGCTGGGCTTCCCATTATAACAATAATCATTTCATTACATCAGTTAACCTGAAACATCGCATATTTTGCGTCACCTACGACATAATCAACCGTACATGATTAGCCCATTCGGTACTAACCGCATTGAACAAGCATCTCACATTAATATGAATACTTTAGGCTGAATAGTTGCTATAGAATAAAAAATATAGCCAAAATGCATCATCAGATAAAGAACCGAATAAAATTTGATATATATTTCTAATGTGAATGCTGTAAATAGCTGAGGACTTTTTGGGTAATTTGGTATATTTTTGAAAATAGTTATTTGTTTTGTTTTGAGTTTCTCTGTTGTCTCTGAAACTTGTACAAAATGTGTTACTACTAAATAGTATTCTTTACTTTGTTCATGTATGCTTTTTCTGCATTCTGTTTGGGTTTATTTCCGCTCTTTTACAGCGATAACTTTTATGGGCTCTTCCCACCACTGGAAATGACCTCCGTTGTTGATGTAGTAGTAGTAGTAGTAGTTGCAGTTGCTGTCGTTGTTGATGTTTTAGTTGGAGATGTAGGGCGTGTGTCGACGATTCGGTAAATCCTTGAAAAAAAAAATCTCCCGCCGCTCGCTGGAATTGAAGCGGTTCGCGGCGTGTGAAGCGGGCGCGTTACCACTAAGCCAAGCCAAAGCGTTTTAGAATGCAGCTCTTAGGCGCCCGTTTCCGGCTTGAGCGGTGTCGCCATCGCAGTCGGCGTAACCGCGCGGTGCATGATGGGCAAATTTCCCCACAAAATTTAGCGGAAAATTTTCCCTGCTAGATCTAGCGGAAAATGTTCCCCGCTAAATTTAGCGGAGAACTTTCCTCAGTAAATTTAGCGGAAAATTTTCCCCGCTAAATCTAGCGGAAATTTTTCTGCGCTAAATCTAGCGGAAAAGTTTTCTCCGATTGCAAATCTATTGGCGGAAAATTTTCCCTGCTAAATTTAGCGGAAAATTTTCCCCGCAAAATCTAGCTGAATATTTTCCCCGCTAAATTTAGCGGAAAAACGTTCCTACTAAATCTAGAGGAAAAATTTCCCCGCTAAATTTAGCGGGCAAAATTTTTCCCACCCCTCGAAGTCACGTGACCCCCCCCCCCGTGCCTTCCCCTCCTCCTCAAAAGCTGCGCTCTAATTCGGCGTTACAGAGAGTTGTAAACGGCTTTCATTATTTTAAACATTTTTTTACATTTATGCACATTGATGTACTATATACACACGACAGAATCAAAAGTCATCATTTACAGGGTTAGTGCATGACACATAACACATAGTACTCGCCCGAGTACTACGACAGTACGGCATAGCGGTATCACTCAAGCCAGTCTCGACTAGGGTGCCTACATGTTTCCGCCGCTCCGCTGTTTAGGGTGGCGACAACGTTTGTGATACCTGTTGCCGACAAACCAGTGTTGCCTACCTCGTTACCATGGCAACCTCGGCTGTTTTCGTCCACCATTTTGTCACACTCGCCGGTCGTGCCGCTAATCCTCGTTAGGGCTAAGCCGGCTAGGGAGCGCCCACCGCTCTCATTCCGATGGCGAGGTTTCGGCGTGCGATGTCGGTCGCGGGAGCTCGCGTTTCGACAAAAGCAACGCACACTTTCTGCTCCGCAACTTCAAAATATGAAATAGCTGAATAAAGAGAGCTGCAGCCACCACGACTGCCATCCCGCTGAGCCTCCGACTCCTCGTATGAACGGAAACGGATGTGGCCTCACAGTGTTGCCGGACTTTCTAGTCTACAGAAACTCAACGTTGTTACGTTTAGCGAAATAAGAAGTGGGAAAAAATGGCGGTGGGAGAGGGTTTGGGAAAGGGTAACAAGAAGTTGGCGCCACCCTAAAGCGGAGCGGAAACATGTAGGCACCCTAGTCTCGACCATCGGCGGTCTTCTCCCCCTACCAAAGGATCGTCCCCCGAGGGAGAGGGCACAGGGACTGGTTGACAAAATTCCCTGCGGTGACCGCCCCGCGTCGTACGTTGGGGAAACGAAAAACTATACCGAGCGCCTGCGGCGCCACCACTACGACATCGCGAAGAAGAATGTGGACGGAAGCGCGCTGGCTGAACACGTCGAGAAGACAAACCACTCCATCGACATCGACAACAGCTCCATTCTCGGAACGAAAGAAACTGGCGGAGGCGCCTTCTGTTGGAGTCGTGGCCTATTCAATGCACACGTGGCAACGTAGACCGGTCGACGGGGACCCTCCCCAGCAGTTACGTTTCCGGGTTAAGAGGGATAATCCGGAGAGCACCCGGGGGTGTTCGGGTTCGTGGGCAGGCCGTTCCGCGGGACAAAAACAGTCACCCGTGAACAAGGAACCGAGTTGGTTCCGAAACGTCGGGATTTTCGCTTTTAATAAAGCTTGGTTAGAGTTTCACGTTGAAGTTTTATTAATCATTCCTAACCAGACGGATGTCCGTCGAAGATGTTTACATTACATACAATACGTTCTCAGAAACCGAGCGCGACTAAAGAAAGACAAAGGCAACTATGGTCTTATTACTCTTTATATGTACGGCACAGTAAACAAACCGCTTTGGACTTTCGACAAAAGAACTTGACCTATATGATGTCGGTTGACCGACTTAAACTTCTCACCAATTCCTTCTATTCTTCATCTTCACATACTCGGCATGCGTTGCCTATACTGCGATTGCAATGTTCTTGAAATTCACCCAGGAAGGCTTGGCAACTCTCCTTCGGTATCGACCTTCCTTGTTTTCAAGACTGTAGAGTCCAAACAATGCATGTGTATCAGGCACGCTACCCAGGTGATCGGAGAAATGCAAATAGGTCAAATTTCTTTCCTGGACCTTAAACTTTTTAGTCGGTGTTCTTTTGAAGATATCCCAGAAAAAGACTCCATCAATGTGGAATGCAAAAGGATCCGTAAACGTTTCGGTAGTCCAATAAAGTCTGCAGTCGATTGACCACATTTCTTCAATGCCTCAGGATTCAAGCTATTACTTCACTGGTACAGTTCTAAAATGAAAGCGAAGGAAAAACCTTTCAGCCTTTCCACTCTGGTGAAGAAGGAAGAGCAGCGGAGCTGTATCTTCTGTTCTCGACGGTGGCTTTCCAGGCGAGCGATCTGCTCTTCTTTCGCCAGGGAATCTGAAGCGCTCAACTCACGCGGCGGTTGCGGACCCATTCGCACTGCTGCGTACGTCGCCGCTCATTTCGCTCTTTCCACGAAAGGGTGCGCGGCCGATCCATCGTGAGTCCAAGCCGAAACTGATAAGAGCGTAAGAAACAGCGCGCAAAAAGACGAGGACCAAGAAACACACGTGACGAACGCTGCGCTCGTCACGTGAGTTTCTTCTTCGTCCTCGTCTGCTTTTCGCGCTGTTTCCTACGATGCATTCCCACCAACGCGCCGCCCAACTATACATTCTTCCATGATAGCTGGAAAGATTGCCGCCATCTACGAGCGACGGCGGCAACCATACTGGTTGTGTGCTTGCCGCCGTCGCTTAAAGATGCTGGTAGCTGTCCAGAGGCGTTTTTGTCGACAAGCGTTTTGTACCGGACACGGTCCTGGGGAACCTAGCCCTTAAAGGGGCCCTGCAATCATATTTAAGCGTCTACCTTTTTTTGCGGTTTCCACGTCTCATGGGGTTCGGGCAAGCCAGCGGGCACGGAGAGAGTAACTAAATATCAGTGCGTCATATTTTAACCGGACGACGCGGAAACCTCCTCCACCGACAAGGGCGACCCGCGGTACCGAAAGCGCGCAAAATGTGACGTCTTAGGTCCTGGCCTTACTACTGGTCAAAGCCGCTAAAAGCTTTTTTTTAGTCGACATACAAAATATAAGTCTCACGAACCGTTTCAATTATGTATGAAAGTAGTTTTTGTTCAGTATTTTAGATCAGAAAAGAAATAAATGCAGTTTATAAAGTACGGAAACAAGAAACAACGAGGTAGAGGGGCTTAGAGCGATAAACCGGGGTTCCGGTCTGCACTCGAAAGTGACCCCCATAAGGCGGCTGCCATTGTACGCAAATTTGACCACTCGTCACATGACCAAACCAAATACGTGACGTCACAGGGAAGATGGCAGCGCCCAGGCAGCGGCTGGTCCCAGCTGGGCCGGAGCTTGTCGGATGCGTTGTTTGTTGTCGCTCGTGTCGGCGAGTTGATTTCAGACGCGGAAGCCGTCATATAAGGCCGGTCGAAAGCGACTTCAGAGTTCAGCGTGGTGTCTGACGTAGGTATAACGTGAACAGAAGGAGGAACGGTGTGCATTTCGCTGGTGATCGCCGGGGATATTGCCACGAAAGAGACAATCGGCCCTACGTTGCTCGGACCTCGGATTGATTCGGATACCGCAAGTAAATTTTAAGGCGACGTTTCTGTGCTCTCGTTGACCATCGGAATCTTCGAGGTCTGCAGTGAAGCGTGTGCAATATGTTTGGATACGAAGTTTAGCGACGGAAATTGCGCGAGTCGTGCTTGGCAGTGTGCAATCGTGGTGCCGCTTCGTTAAAATGACCGAAGGCTCACTTTGGTTGTGCGGCGCACCGGAGAGCTGCCTTCAAGTGCTTCAAGTTGGTAGTTCCTGTGCCGTGCTTTCGGTGATGCTGTGCTGCTTCCTAAATTGTTCTGGCGTAGACGTGCACTTTCACGGAGCACAGGTGTTGCAGTTGGTATTGATTCCGCTTGTCTGTCGCACGTTTCGTCGACACAAGTTTCATCAACACTCGGTACGCGAATTGCAAGCTGTATGGGCATTTCATCGCGCGTGTTACCTACCCAGTCCACCCGTTCACGCCGCTTTGCGACGGCAGTCTGCAGCGGCTCATTACCAGAAAAGTGGTTCCACATCCATTTCAGTTCAGTTCGTCCACGGCAGTCGCCAAACGCCGAAGGAGAGGATTTATTCGAACAGAATGCCTCTAAAACAATGCAGCTTTTTTAGTGGTCAGGATAGACTCTCTTCTGTCTGTTTTGTTATATTGTCACAGATGCTTGCTCCAGTCCTATTTTCTATCAATATTTACTATTCTGGAAAGTTCCAGGCCATGCTCAGCTGTCATCGTATGTTCTGGTGGAGGTGCTGCACACTTTATCCATAGCCCTTCACTCTGTGTGGACCCTGGCGGCTCCTCAGCCGAGTTGCCCGCGTCTTATATGCCCGGCGAGCCGTGAACCAAGTCCTATCCCAAGCCCGGCAGAAAAGCCGCAAGGCGAGCGAGTACCGCAAGGACGAACCTTGAAATGCACCACAAAGAACCTGAAATCCGAGCCAGTCGCTGCTACCAGCAAGAACCACCGGAATTCGGTCTTTTGCCAGAAAAACCGAAGCTGACTAAGCCAACAATGACAAACCTGTAGCAGCAAACCATGTCCGCTCCCATCATCGTTCGCATGCCCGTCGCACCTCACACTCCGATGCCCTTTCACGCAAGGTGTATGAAGACGTCGAGGGCTGGATTGAAATATATGGCCGTCTCGCCCGCCACAGTGGGTAGACGGACAACCAGCTCCTGCAGAACCTATACTTCTCGTGGAAGAAACTGCCAGGCACTGGTTTGAGAACCACGAATCCTCCTTAACGTCGTGGGAAGTTTGCACGATCGAGCTGAAGTGCACGTTCATCAGCCAACATTGACCAGGGAGAGCCGAATTCCTGATTCTGTCCAGGATGCGGCCTCAACAAGAGCGTCACCGCCTTCGTGGAAGATGTTTTGGGCGTGATCGAGCACCCACGCCAACCCTGATGTTACAGAAGACAAGAAGCTAAGAATCCCATGTCCCTCACGTGAGGTACAACACCTCCGGCAGCCTTGTCCGCAACTCCACGACAACAGTCGAAGGGTACATACCACCACGGCTTCCAACATTGAATGTATACTGCAGGCCCGAGCCTGTCGCTATAAACAACTCCCCAGCTTCTCGACACTCGAGTCGTCCAGCTGCAACTTCGATGCCAGCCTCCCAGGCATCTGCGACATCCACGACGTTGTCCGGGAGGAGACCAGGAAGCTACTTCCTGCCATCAGTTGCCCGGCTTTTATTTTGATTGCCGAGATTGTTTCGGAACAAGTTCGACAGGCATTTCAACTGGAGACTTCGAGCAAAGCGGCATCTGACGAACCGAGGGCGACTTATGCCACAAAGTCACGATGACCGCCATCAGCTACCCGTTACTATTCAATGCCGATTCAACGAGACACCCCAACGCCGAAGCATTCATACATGCCCGAGCTTGCTGCATTGATGCGGAAAACTACCAGGAAAATTTGCGGATTAGAAGCCAGCCCTGCAGCTTCAGTGCATCAGATGTCAGTGGCCGCACATGACGTATGATTACAAGACGGCATCAGTCGGTCAAAGTTGCCACTCGACCAAACTGAACACCGACGTGCCAGGAGCATCATCCGACAACAAGCAGCACAGGTACTATGACTGAACGCCTGACACGAGACTGTCGCAGAAAGAACTCGTTATGGAACCATTTGCAAAGAACCAATAATTACGTAATCAAGTGGAAATCAACATATTTGATACACTAACCCAGTGGTTCTCAACCGTCAATGTTTTGCGGACCCCTTGTGGATCAGCGGAGATGATGGAGGACCCCATTCGTGGTGAGGGGAGGGGAAAGCTATAAGTTAATTATGATAATGATTGAATAAATGGATATAACTAAGGGCTAGTGTGAAGTAGACCTCTGTTATTGACGTATAGACACGAGAAAACTCGCCCGAAATCCGAAACATTTCTTCTCGATTTGAAAAAAAGACAATTTACATTGCCGGGTCGACTAACTTCGCGGACCCCTAAAATGTATTCGCGGACCCCGGAGGGTCTGCGGACCCCCACTTGAGAACCACTGCACTAACCTAATAAACATATTTCCGCTTGCCTTTACGTCTTCAGAGTCTCTACACAAAGAATTGTGTTCACCGCACGTGCTGGAACTTTTGAATACACTCGCATCTCTGACCCCTCAATATTAAATAATGGGACATACCAGACTGGTTCCATTAAGCTGCACTCGTTCCACTTCTACTGAACATATGGTGCATCCGAAAACCAACTCCAGTGATGTGAAAATGTTATTTATTAATTTATTCTCTCCAGGGGCCTTTGTAGACATTGCAGAGAGGATACTTAAAACTATGCACATGATAATAACATTAAAGCACACTGCTGTAACTTGTTAGTTGCAAAAACAAACACACCTCTGAGCATCTAGTTTAATGGTATGTGTTCATGCATTGTTATATAGCAGGACACTTCCAATACGTATGACACAATAGACCCTTTGCAAAACCCCATCAAGCAACACAACTGTCGCCATTTTTTTCCGGTGCGAAGCACACGAATATACCCCAGTTCACGTCGAACGTTAATGCAACGTTCGAGTCCAATAGGCGCTCAGCAGAGTTCACAGTGATGGCGGACATAACATTCTTGTCGAACAAATGGCCAAAGTATGAAGGCCTTGGGCAATTAGAGTAATAGCTACTGTAATTCGTTCCATCACAATTTGGCAAGCGGTGAAGGCTACAGTCTTGGTGAGTCAATAGGCATGTTGGAGAGAGGCACATGACAACATATCATCAGAGTGCTCGTCAGCACAGATTTCTCACATGCCTTCACTCCGTCAATCTGATTGGCACGAGGGGGCTGTGGCGGTTGCCCTTTTCCAGGTTATGGTAATACGAAGTATAGGCAGCCCACACTTTAGAAAGAAGTCTATTGAAGAGACCGAATGGAATGGTAGTCAACATTTTTCAACAAGACTGCTTTTCGGGCAAGGGGTGAACACAAATATGAATCATCTTGTACAGGTAACTAGAACAAGTAAATAATTGACCGACTAATACAATGCACTCTTGGTGAAAAAAAGTATTGCTGCAAAAAAACCTACGAAAGAGAAAATTGTGCAATTAATCTATGCGTACACCAAAACTAGCAAGTCGAATAGCATTGAAGCAGGTGCCTGCAACGATTTATTCATCCCCCACTCAATAAAAACGTCATCCTCGCAGCTGAAAATAAGTGTGCAATTCGAACTCACAAAAAAAGGAAGAAAAGCGATCGAATGTAGAATCGTCGATTAGCACAAAAGGTTAAAGATCGCAGGAGCTTCCTCGCTAAAAGTTTCTATGGTTATTCGGTGACGCAGGGCTGAAACAACTTCCCCGTCCTCACGCGACGTATACCTTTCGCTTCGATTCTCAGGCGTTCAAACGAAGCTAGAAAAATGCGAATATATTATGCTAGGAGTTATATCGTAAAATTGTTTGTAAGTACAAAACGTAAAGATCGCAGGAGCTTCCTCGCTAAAAGTTGGCTGCGATTATGCAGTTACCTAGGGCTGAAACGAATTCCCCTAGGCCCTACGTCCGATGTATACATTTCGCGCCAATTCTCAGACATCCCAACGTTCAAACAAAGCTAAGAGAAAGCGAAAATTGCATGCTAAAAGCACTCAAAGTTCTATCGACCCTCGAACGCATCCGGGAATCCGAGCACCGGTACGGCGACACGGCTGATGCTGTCTCGCAGGTGTTAATATCCAGATGATACAGGGCGATCTTGCGGAAAAAGGTAATAAAGTCTCATTTCTTCATATTTTCACATTATACCTGCGTCAGCGAGCACGAAGAAGACCGAAGTCGTCGGAAAGCAGCTACACATCGCGGCTACCGCGCACCGAACAAACTCGCATTTTCCGACTCTGGGCGCTGCCATCTTACCGGTGACGTCACGGCTCTTGTGAGGTCACGTGACGTGTGGTCACTTTTGCGTACAAAATGGCGGCAACCGGGGGGTGCCACTTCCGAACTTCCGGTTTATCACTCTAAGCCCCTCTACCTCGTTGACAAGAAATGACCCGTCGACATACCCGCCACCAAGCGGCGGAAAAAGCGGCGCATATTAGAAAGGGCTAGTGGGTTGAGGCGCCGGCGAACGGCGAGCGTAGAAAGGTGCCGGAGCGTAGAAAGGCCATTTGGCGGTATGGCAGCGCGAAGTGGCTCCCGTTCTGTACTGATCTTTACCCCGTGTTCGCTGTCGTTTGTGGCCAATGAAGTGTTATGCCGAAATAGTCTTTAATCGCGCAGCAAATGCAATGCCAGCCGCCCTGGCCGCCCGCTTCATACAGCCTATCCAACACACGGTTTAGTGGCGCCCTCTCGAGGCGTCGACACGGAGTGCGGCAGCCGTGAGCGCTCGATGAAAGCTCACTATCCCTCCTCTAGTTCACGGCCACTCATGCCAGGACCTACGACGTCATGAAGGCGGTTATTTTTTGCTTGTTTTTGTAATTCTAATTTGCCTATAACTTTTAGAATAAAGCGAATTTTGCGAAAAGAAAAGTTTCATTAAGTTACTACGTTCAGTGCGCTTACGTTCAGTGCAAATTAAAAACCAGTCAAAAAAGTTGTTGCAGGGCCCCTTTAACAGCTCGGCTGTAAAAACATTGTTTTGTATTTGGTAGGTATTGGCATGCGCTTAGCCCTCTTCATGAAGTCCATTTGACAATTCTGTGGTGTTTCAAAGGGGCATTAAACGATATAACGGATTAGAAAACAGCGTGTTGAGAAGCTGCTCGACTAAAGCCTTTTTCGAGCAAGATTTTAAAAAGGTTTGATTAGCTATAACACTCAAAAAATCAAGTGTGTCTGCTGCTTTCTTATACAAATCTCGCAGCGTTTTTATTTTAAGCTGTACGTCATTTGTATGAACATCTAATTTTATATATTTTGCCAAAAATATTTTTTTTCCTAATTTGAAAAACGGATGTTGCGGTAGTCTGAAGAACTTCTACCTGGCAATTAACTGCCTCACGAAAATGTGACCTAAACGAAGACCACCATCTTCAAATATGTGAAATAGGTTTCTTCTTCTCATCGGCTCATATAAAAAACTCCAAATAAATGTCTCGAAAATTCATTGTACATATTCACCGCCTTCTTTGAACAATGTAGGACCTGAAGGAGTAATGTCAGTTTCGACAGGGAAAAAAATGTTATATACTGCACTTAGGCCAAAAGTAGAAAGGTGCCTCATAATTCACATACGAGCAGCCGATTTAACACTCGTGCCAAAACTGTTCCACACTGGCTTGGGGTTGTCCATTGCGTTCAAAAATACACCCAAAAGCTGCGGTTTCTCCGTTGGCCATGCAATGTCCACAAATCTAGTCGGTACTGTCCACCACCCATTTCGAGTCACAGCATCTTTCCTTGTAAACAGCAGCACGAGAAGTAGCACAGAAGTCCGAAATACACGTCATCGCTTTTTCCACACTTGGCTCATTAGAACACGTCATGTACCAGGTCGTCAGCATCAGCGAGGGATTTTCACTTCACACCCATAGAAATGAAAACTTTCCACAGTGCTTCTGTTCGTGATGTCTCTACAAAGGGGTTCCAAGTATAAGTCGAAGAGGAGTGGTGAGAGGGGACACCCCCTAGCGTACGGAGCGCTGTACTTGAATGGGCATTGTAAGGAATTCGTTAATTAATAATTTTGTTGAAACGATGCTGTAACGAAGTCGAACGCCTTTCTAAATTTTCACATCCATTCATTTCTACATACTTCACAAGAGAGAAAAGGAAGTAATACTCTACTCGGTAGAAGGCCGTTGCGAGATCAATTTGTAATATAGCAGCTGTTTCATTAGTTGGTTGCCATATCTCTGATTTTGAGCGCACAACATGCAGGTCTGTTTGAACGTTTCTTACTTTTAAAGAGCAAGTTTGATTGTCACCCACAACCTTGGATGTAAAACTTTGAATTACATCGCAAGTATTCGGGCGAAGGTTTTACATTCGTAATTCAGAAGACGTATCGGTCTATATCTTTCAACATGCTGTAGTTTGCTTGGGCCTTTTGATCTCGGGATTAGCACTGTGTTAAAATTTCAAACCAATGTCGGCAAAAAAATATTTTACGACTTGTGGAAGACGTTAAGAGAAAGTGGCACAAGTCTTTTTTTTTACTTTTTGTAGAAACCGGCTGGCAGCACATGCGGCCCTGGAGCCTTTCGGGTCTTCATTTCAACAATATTTGTTTCAATTTCTTAAACACTGAGGTTGTCGCTTAGCCTTTTCGTCGTCTCGCTTCGAAGTGTTACGTACTCCAGTTTTTGCTTAGTTTGTTCTTGGATGTGAAGATGTCGGCCTTTGCGAAAAGATGTCTTCATAATGGGATACAAAGGCGGCTTGAATATCCAATACAATGTTGATCAGTTAATGCTGTCCAACATTGTCTTAGCACCCACACTAACTTCTTTCTGCCTACTTTTTTCTGCTCACATTTTCGTGAGGGCATGTCGGCGGGGTTGAGCTTAGTTGAGATCCATCGTGCTCTGAGCTGCCTCTTTATTTGTAAAAAAGAAAATGTCACACACAACTGCCAGGGCAGGGCATGGATGTGTCCTGCCGTTATTCCATGACGGAGGGCCAGGTTGTCTGTGTGGATGACTGTCGCTGGTTCGGCGAGCAGAGCCGCTAGAAGCCACGCCAGGGCCTCTCGTAGGAAGATCTTGGGGCTGGGCTGGGTGATTACCGCGAGTGCGGCGTCCGGTGTCACAACGGCGAGACCAGTAGAGGAAGCGTCGGCATACATTGTATGCACTGGGGCCACAGGCACAAAGGGAACGGAGTGTGGCAGGATGTCCCACAGTTTCTGAATCACCAAACACCAGTTCCTGGGGGGGGGGGGGCGGCCCGATTGAGCGGCCTCGAAGAGCGGTCGAAGTGCGTGGTAACCACTTCTATACAAAGAAAAATAAAAACACCACAGTCCTGCGAGGCGCTGGTAGCGTTGCCGCGGCTGAGGGGTCTCAAGGAGGTGGAGGGTGTCTCGGAG
The DNA here is from genome assembly GCA_037355805.1 of Ixodes ricinus. Taxonomy (NCBI): domain Eukaryota; kingdom Metazoa; phylum Arthropoda; class Arachnida; order Ixodida; family Ixodidae; genus Ixodes; species Ixodes ricinus. Next base: position 166,635 of record JAZHYW010001100.1, on the reverse strand, counting down.
TGCTCGTACTCGCTGCGGAGTGTGGGAAAGGGAGCTGTTGTTCGCGTCGAGGAGAAATCCCAAAAACTTGATGCGACGAGTTGGAACTAAATGAGTATCTTTGGGATTGATGCGGAAGCCACAGTCGGTCAGGCGGTCGACAAAGTCTAAAATGGCCTCCTGGAGGAAGTCGGGGTTGTTGTGGGCAACCAAAATATTGTCCACATATGCCCATGCCCACAATCCCTCTGAGCGAAGTGTTCTGGCGAAAGCCGTAGCAAGGTTCTGCATAACAAACGGTGCCGGCCGGAGGCCGAACGGCATCCTGGTAAATGCGTAGTAAGTCCCGTCTAAGCGGAACGTCGTCAGCCTTTGGGCTTGAGGGTGTAGGGTCACATGGTAGAAGGCCTCCGCCAGGTCCACCTTGACGAAATAAGGTTTTGGTGGTAGGGGGACCTGGAGGAGGACTTTAGGCAGGGGATCCAGCCGAAAGGCCGGAGCCATTAAGTGCGGCGTAAGATGGCTGGCGTCGAGAATAAATCGCGACTCGGTGCTGCTTTTGGGGGCTAGTTGCACAGGGCTCAAAAAGGGGCCCCTTTTTGTTTTGACAATAAGGCCAGAAGCCTCAATGGACGCGACTGCTGCGCGCAAAACTGGTAGTTGCTCCGGGTCCGAGGGTCTGTTGTTGACCACGGAAGTCGCAGTGCAAGGTACTCGTAGGTTGCCATAAGTGGCCGGAGGATAAAAAGAAAAAGTGGTGGCCGTTTTCTCCCAGTCTACATTAGGGGGGGGGGGGAGACTTTCACGTACTGGATGCCACGGGGTAGGTTCCAAAAGGTTGGGGGCGCGAGAGTCGTCCTCATCTGCCGTATCGTCGTCCTGAGACTCAGGCTCATCAGGTACGGGGTGGTCCTCAAGCCACCGGAGGATACGGTCGGCCGCTACGGCCCAGGTATCGGCCTCTTCGTCACTGGACGATTCACTAGCTGCTTCCGTGGAAGAGCTTGTTGACTCAGGGGTCAAAGGAATATGAGCCGCGTGAAGGGCTTGCAGTAATATGTCAGGGGGTTGCACGACATCCTGCATTACGGCTACAACTTGCTGATCCCCAACGCCTACAAGAAATGGTTGGGGGTCGCCAAGAGCTATGTTGAGTTCCGCGACGACACGTTCCGCAAGAGTTTTTGAGGGGGACGAAGCCGTATGAAGTGGAAGACTCACCGGAACGGCTGTCGGCGGGGAGTCATGGATGAAGGGAGCCCTCCCCCCCCCCCCCCTTAATGTAGACTGGGAGAAAACGGCCACCACTTTTTCTTTTTTATCCTCCGGCCACTTATGGCAACCTACGAGTACCTTGCACTGCGACTTCCGTGGTCAACAACAGACCCTCGGACCCGGAGCAACTACCAGTTTTGCGCGCAGCAGTCGCGTCTATTGAGGCTTCTGGCCTTATTGTCAAAAACAAAAAGGGGCCCCTTTTTGAGCCCTGTGCAACTAGCCCCCAAAAGCAGCACCGAGTCGCGATTTATTCTCGACGCCAGCCATCTTACGCCGCACTTAATGGCTCCGGCCTTTCGGCTGGATCCCCTGCCTAAAGTCCTCCTCCAGGTCCCCCTACCACCAAAACCTTATTTCGTCAAGGTGGACCTGGCGGAGGCCTTCTACCATGTGACCCTACACCCTCAAGCCCAAAGGCTGACGACGTTCCGCTTAGACGGGACTTACTACGCATTTACCAGAATGCCGTTCTGGCCTCCGGCCGGCACCTTTTGTTATGCAGAACCTTGCTACGGCTTTCGCCAGAACACTTCGCTCAGAGGGATTGTGGGCATGGGCATATGTGGACAATATTTTGGTTGCCCACAACAACCCCGACTTCCTCCAGGAGGCCATTTTAGACTTTGTCGACCGCCTGACCGACTGTGGCTTCCGCATCAATCCCAAAGATACTCATTTAGTTCCAACTCGTCGCATCAAGTTTTTGGGATTTCTCCTCGACGCGAACAACAGCTCCCTTTCCCACACTCCGCAGCGAGTACGAGCACTCCGAGACACCCTCCACCTCCTTGAGACCCCTCAGCCGCGGCAACGCTACCAGCGCCTCGCAGGACTGTGGTGTTTTTATTTTTCTTTGTATAGAAGTGGTTACCACGCACTTCGACCGCTCTTTGAGGCCGCTCAATCGGGCCGCCCCCCCCCCCCCCAGGAACTGGTGTTTGGTGATTCAGAAACTGTGGGACATCCTGCCACACTCCGTTCCCTTTGTGCCTGTGGCCCCAGTGCATACAATGTATGCCGACGCTTCCTCTACTGGTCTCGCCGTTGTGACACCGGACGCCGCACTCGCGGTAATCATCCAGCCCAGCCCCAAGATCTTCCTACGAGAGGCCCTGGCGTGGCTTCTAGCGGCTCTGCTCGCCGAACCAGCGACAGTCATCCACACAGACAACCTGGCCCTCCGTCATGGGATAGCGGCAGGACACATCCATGCCCTGCCCTGGCAGTTGTGTGTGACATTTTCTTTTTTACAAATAAAGAGGCAGCTCAGAGCACGATGGATCTCAACTAAGCTCAACCCCGCCGACATGCCCTCACGTCTTCCGCACACATTCCGCCCATTCGCTGCTGCGATTGGCTGAGGGCCTGCCGGCGGGGGAGAGGGTGGAGCGCATAAAAGGGCTCAGCTCCTCCTCTCAGAGTGCAGTTGGGGTTTTGCAGTGCCAGAGTGAGCACGTGCTGCCTCAGAAGAAGGGTTCCAAAAACCCTTCTTCTGAGGCCTTTCCCACCAGTTTTTACTTAGTTTGTTCTTGGATGTGAAGATGTCGGTCTTTGCGAAAAGATGTCTTCATAATGGGATACAAAGGCGGCTTGAATATCCAATACAATGTTGATCAGTTAATGCTGTCCAACATTGTCTTAGCACCCACACTAACTTCTTTCTGCCTACTTTTTTCAGCATAGAGGTATCGTTCTTTAGGTTATTCCGCTTCAATTATTTCTAATGTTGGTGTTCTAACTGCAGCCCCTTTGTAACGTCTCGTCATGATCTTCAAGTTTTTTCTTTAAGGTTTGTGATGTCAGTTTTGTATTGCCAAGGTTGATAGCACTCGAGATGGTAAAGATACAAAATGTCTTTGTTTAAGCGGCGTTCATCTGTTTTCTTTTTCTCTTTTTTTTTCTTAAATTTTATAATTGAGGATATTTTGATAGCTATCGCTCAAGATGGTAAAGACACAAAATGTTTTGTTTAAGCGCCGTTCATCTGTTTTGTTTTCTTAAATTTTATAATTTATAATTGAGGATATTTTGTTAGCTATCTCACTTACTTTAAGCTTGAATATTTTTCCATTTCTGGAACCGTCCATTTTTCGCTTTACCAAGCTCTTTTGGCAATTTATCGACATTTTGTTTAAAGTCATCGTTGTCGAGGAGCCTGTCATTCCTCTTCCAGACTGACCATGATTTCGCATGTTGTGCAGGGCATTTTTTATAACCAACGTTTACCCTAACCATACAGTGGTCAAAAAAATAAAAAAGCAGGTATAACTTTATAATCGCTCACGGCATTTCTGACTCCGAAATATAGATACGGACCAACCGTGCATGGGACGACCCTTAAACGTTTGTGTATTTGAACGTATTCCGTTTTTGATGTATCAAACAGTTCACAATCTTTAAAATAGCTCGCAGGACATCTTTGCTGAAGTCCTCAATATTTGGAGGGTGTTCTTTCTGATATGCAACAGACAGTTAAACTATTCTAGAACAATTACATCCAACCTCGTGTCAGCGTCGATACGTACTTGATTGAACGAGTTTACTCTTTGGACTACTTCATTGTAAGCATAAAAAGCAATTATGTTCTAAGGTAGGTATAAATGACCACGGCTAGCAGCCCAAAAGTTAACCAGCGTTAGCGCCTTCGAAGAAAACTGCACATTCAATAATGAAGATATTTTTTATACATAATAGCGCAATCAGTAGAATAGTTAATAGCTGGACAGTGAAATATGTCATTTGAGTAGCTCTATGCACAGTTAGCAGAAGACTAGGCGTTATTTTTCGAAACTTTTGTGTCTTGTGAGGGAACTATATCGCAGTTATGCTTCTCTAGAAAACAAAAATAATTGATACCTAAATAGTTAATGAATTGAACTCGTGGACATTGCGAGTGGAAATACTGACCGGGTAAATCTGGGTGGTGCTATCAATCAGTCTAGTCGTGTTTGGCGTTGGTATCCGATCGGGTTACAATTCCTTTCCACCGATCTTTGAATTAGGCTGTTTTAGTTGTTCTTTAAAGAACAAGCTCGTATGTGGCTCCTCTGTTAACAGGAAGTCATATCTCCAGCTTCCGGGCTCTTCCAACGTCTAGTGTGCAGTTGTGGCCAGCTTGGCTTTTTTGCATGTTTTCCAATCCTTCGCCTCCCTCTCCGTAGTCTTGTTTGTTAGGCTGCTTTCCTGAGTTCTCGCTTTTGTTGGCCTGAACAACAGGTTCTGAACTTGCAGGAAGGTCCTGCATTGAGCTTTCGCCTTCGTAGTCTTCCAAAACCAGCTCAACATCTTGATGCTCAGAAGCATCAAAATGGACTTTAACTCTGTTGTTATAACGACAGAGGAGTCTAGAGTGCTGCTTTAATTCTTGTACACATCTTCCACGTCCATGATATGCTCATTTTCGTCATCCTTAGCCCGAGCGCTTCCTAGCAGTCTAGATGCGTGCGTGACAACGCATTCTTCCCTCGTACGCCCATAACGCCAGCACTTGGTGCATCGTGTGGTGATGCACTCTCCGTGGATGGAACCAATGGCGTTACACCGTGAGCAGATAGGAGGTCGTCCAGGGATGAACTCCAGCGTGTTCACCCCATAGATGGTCAGAATATGTGGTACCTTGTCTACACTAAGATCCTCCTTCAGAACTACCGTTGCCACTCTTGTCACTTTCTTCGTCCCATCAAGATACGAAAATCTCCATCCTTCTATTTGGATGTCCTTGACAGCGCCAAACAGCTCAAGGACATTCTTGTTCTCACTGACTGGCAAAGGTAATGGCAGCCATAAACGCTTCATCCTGATTTCTTATTAGCATGGATCGGTGATGACGTCTCCTTTTTGCTTCACCTGAAACTGCTCGCATGCCTTGATCTTGCATTTGTCTGCTGCATTGGTGAAGGTGGCCATCTGGACCTGGTCCATTCGCTATAGGGACCAAGCCAAGGAGGTCCTTGCACTCGGTGAGTTAAAATAATGCTTCCTTGAAGTCAAGGAAGCTTTATTGTGCACCTAGGTCGGACATTTACATGTGCATTTTAGAAGGTCACGGGAGTGATGTATTGGCGTCTGATTGGCGGAGGCAATAGATCATTTGCTAAATCCCACAAGCGCCCCGGGTCGCACTCGAGGAATCTTGGGAGCGGTGTTCCTACAGGTTCCTAGTGATCGGCAATTTTTGACCAATTCGAGGCTTACACACTTTTGACTTTAATCTGGAGCCACTCTAAATAAGTGTCACCTAGATTACAGGGACCGGTCATATCACTTTTAAAATATCTCGTCAATGACAGCATTTTTTATACTGTGCATGTAATCCATCCTTCAACCTGGCTGGGACGCAGAAACCTCTTACTTTATTATCATTCTCGTACGGCCTCAAGGACGCTTATATTATCCTAATACGTTAAAAATACTATAAACAACTCCGCTGACTTCGAACTAAACCTGGTTTTGGTTGTTGCGAATTTTCGGCTTTTTAAGCAATTCCTGTTAAAACAACGACCACGAGAATTGTAATATTGTAAAAGATTTCAGCTGTATACTCAGCCAGATTGAAGGGTGAATTGCATGCCCAGTGTGCAAAAACGCTGACATTGATGATACATTTTCAAAATATTATGACAGGTCTGTGCAATCTGCACGACGCGCGTTCAGGATGGCTCCGGATTACAGTCAAAAGTGAGTAAGCATCGAATTGGTTGAAATTACCGATCACTGGGGAACTCAAACAACAGTGTTTTAGTAAGTGGTCTATTGCCTCCACTAATCAGAGGGCAAAATGACACTTCTGTGACATTATAAAACGAACATGTAAATTTCCAACCTAGCCATCCAGTCCTGCGAGCTTTCCGCTGTCCGCTGAGAAATCCGGCCACCACGTGAAGTCGAATCTGCTCTCGCTGGAGCTCCTCTTGCTTCGTTAATTAAACGTATCGTTGTGAGTACAATAGTACCCGGGACGAACACGGGCCCCATGAAATCGAATTAGATGAAGACAAGCAAAACAACCGGCGTCCACTTACTCGCCCTCGTCGTCTTCTTCCCTACGACACAGCGTTAATAACCCGCTCTAAACTGGGCTTTTTGTACTACCCAATGCCATAGCCTCCTCTATACTCACATAGCCTGGCAGTTCTATATGACGGAGGCATGGAGTGCCCGGTCGCAGATTTGGAGCGAGAGCATCTGGTACCACAGAGCATTTCTCGGGGAGTCTAAAGCCCCTCTATCCTGGGAAAAGTTGCGCCATTCGTGCTTGTGTAAGTGCTCGAGACACATGCCGCGCGCCGCTTCTGGAAAGAACATGGCGTCTGAAATCTAGCCTCAGTGCTGCGCTGCGCCGCCATGATCTTCCCAAGGGCTGCACGCTGCACGTGCCGTGCATCGACGCACCTTGCACTACTTTCGAAACATGAAGGAGCTTTAAGGGAGTATGTTATTCAGCGCACAGCTTTTGCAGCGTCGAGGACCCGAAACATGGTTTTCAAATCCGACGAGAAAAGAAGCGGTAGCCGAGGGAACGGCGAGAAGCACGAGCGGACATTCCATCGCTCGAGAAGAGTGTGTTTCGGCGTCTCGCCGAAGCTGGGCCCCGTTGCATGACTCTTGTGTGCCGCCTCTACCTTTACACTTTCGGCTGCCGCGTCTCATGGCGACCTGTCAGGCTTAGTTATGCCAATGCACACTGCCCGCGCTCTCTGAAAAACATAAGTGGCCTATAAAAAATTGGTGTCGTAGCACTGTGAAAGCCAAGAGCTTGTGTTGGGGGGCGCATTTTCACGCGCTCCGGAACAAAAAACGAAACAAAAGCTTACGGAACCGAATGGAACAACAGAAAAACGTTCGGAAGAAAACAGATGTCTATTTAGTTCCGAACGCTTTTATTCAGGTGCCCCACTGGTTCTCGGTGCGTGAAAGTGACGCCGATGCTCGACTTCGCCGTGACGTGTCGCAGCTAACACTGTGACTGCACCATAGACCATTTTACTCTAAGAGGGCGAGAGAGAACAGGGCTGGTAACATATTGGACATGTCAGTTCGTCCCTTTAAAGAAACCCGGAAAATAAATTTTTTTTTTAAAAACAGTACACGCGTGTAAAAATTATATTACGCGAAAAAAATTTTAGAGCAATATTGACGGCGTGAGATTTCATTGTTGGCGAGGAGACAGCAGCCCGAACATGTCTTCTAGAGCACTTTTCTTCTTCTTGATGCAGTTGGTCTCCGTTCCATATCAACAAAAGGGCACGATCACTGCTGCCGACAAGTTCTACCAACGTCACCCCCCGGCATCGGCCTACACCTGGCCGCCAAGTGACGAAGCACAGCCATCTGCTGCTGACCCGCAAGGCATCACCATTGGCCAAGAGAGCTTGTCAACGGCATCGACGTCATCGACGCTACCGTCTTCGGGGATATAAAAGAGATCCCAGCGCCTGTGCGCCTCAGTTGGCCAGGAGACAGCAGCCCGAACATGTCTTCTAGAGCACTTTTCTTCTTCTTAATGCAGGTTAGTCCAAATCACCGCTATGACGCCTATAGGAGCAACGATCTTTGTCTGCTGCTGTTCCCGAGCCAACAAACGTTGTGTACTGCCTTTTCTGAAAGTATGTGTGTGCTGTACAACTTGTTATTGCAGTGTGATGATGTTGAACAAAATCCAGGTCCCACTGTAGAAGAAATGTTCGACGAAGTAATGAAATCGCAAAAGAATATCGAAGGTGATATTACTGAAATCAAAGAAAATATAAAGAAAACCGAAGGCTCGATCACCGCTCTCAACACTAGACTAAAAGAAGTGGAAGAAAAACTCGGAAAAGTAAACCTGATAGAAACAAAAGCACTTACATGCGAAACCGCGGTAGCAACCATGGAGAGAACTATACACAGCCTGACAACAAAATTGGATGACCTAGAAAACAGAAGTCGCCGAAACAACGTCATTATACGTGGTATTAGTGAAGCCGAGGATGAAAATGAAAGCAGCCTTGCTGACATCGTCCAAGAAACGATATTAAAAAAGAAACTTGGCATCACCGTTAATGGAATCGAGCGCTTGCACAGGCTGGGCAAAAAACAAGTGGGAAGGACTCGGCCCGTGATACTTAAACTTGTAGACTTCAGAGAGAAAATACTTATACTCAAAATTGCATTCAAACTCAAGAATACCCTACTGAAAAAAATTAGATGAATCTATATAAAAACTGATATGAAATTTCCATATACTGATATGCGAGATATGAAACTGATATGAAATGTCAAAAAACTGATATGCGATATATGAAACTGATATGAAATACCCAAAAACTGATTTGCGACATATAAGAACTGATATGCAACATTTACTAACTGATATTAATGTGTCCAATAAACACATCAGAAATAATTTCATTATAATTTTTTTTTCAGTATACGACGTGCCGATTGGGAAAACAAACACGTGGCTTGAAAACGCACAGGAGCGGCTTGATTTACTGGCATTCAAATAACTCACGGCATGAGTGTTTACTTTTTATTAAGAGATTCATCCCCTGAGCCGTTCAAAACACTCGCAGAGGTATGACGTTACTGAAAAAAATCCAACATGTTGAGAATATTATTTATTGCTTAGGTGGTCGTCACCGAAAAACTCCATACTTACAAAATGACCTGTATAAAAGGCGGAAACGCAGAGCTCAGAAGTAGTTATTGGGTGTGCTGTTGTATTCATGTTTGCTGTGCCGTGTATGCGTATGCGCTCAATGTATATGTTTAGCTGATGCTAGTGGTATGCGTAATGTATCTATATGGCGGCGTGAGTGAATAAAAATGTTTTTTGTAGCACATGAATTGGGCGGTACCTAGTGCCACCTAGCCTAGTGTAACTGATATGCGGCATATCAAACTCATATGAAATAACAAGTTCTGATATGAAAAAAGGTGTCCAATAAAACATAATAATAATAATAATAATAATAATAATAATAATAATAATAATAATAATAATAATAATAATAATAATAATAATAATAATGTTTATTTTTCCATCAAACAAATGATGGAGGGAGACCGAGGAAAAAAGCTGCGTCATGCAGCTTGACGAGTCCCCGGCCCCCCTCTCACACAAACAGCAGTGGCACAAGAAAAAATAAACAAGACGCAATGACATTCAAAAATTAATCAGGCGGCGATATTAACGTTTTTCTTAGTAACAGGGAGCATACATTCTAGAGTTCTATTTAACTATATATTTATGTAATACATGATACTTAGCATAAATACATTAAGAGGAAACATACACAGAAATTGTCATACATTTATACATTTAGAAATAAACACCAAAAACACGAAGTATTATACATCTCAAAGCTCTGGAAAGTACTACTAAAAAACCACACTGGAAAAAAATTCTCGAATATCTTTTCTCGATAACTTCATAGGATCAATATTTTTGATGCTAAGAAAATTAAGTAGGTTTGGAAGCGTATAAGATAACATTTGCTCAGCATAGGTCGTTCTAATATTGGGTAACTTCCAATTTTGCAAACTCCGAGTGGGGTAAGTTGGCACTTTTGGAACTAGAGAAGCCAGGTCAATCAGGTTAAGATAATTTTTTTGTACTTCAGATTTATAGCACACACACAAACGATATTTATATATACTATTAACATTAATCAATTTTAAACTTTTGAATAAGGGTTCACTAGGGTGGTCGTATGGAACATTGGAAATGTTTCTTAGCATTTTTTCTGCAACAGAAGTAGCTTATTTAAGTTTGTACTTGTACTATTACCCCAAACTAGGTGGCAGTAGTTTATATGAGAGAAAAATAAAGAGTTATAAATTAAAAGTTTGACACTTCTTGGCAAAAGATGGCGGTGTCGATACATCAAGCCAACAACACGTGATAGTTTAAGCAAAATATAATTAATATGATCGTCCCATCGCATTTGATCCGTGAATACAACACCAAGAGTCTTAAAGCTAGTAAGGACTTCAATTTTAGTCAAATTTAAAACGATATCACAAGGAAAAGTAACATTCTTGTTTTTTGGGTGAAATAAAACCGCTTTTGTTTTATTTTCATTGATTTTTAGAGCATTACAGCTACACCACTTAACAAGGTCTTTAAGAGTTTCATTTGCGCTATTTATTAGTTCATTACAGTTATTACCTGCAAATAGTAAAGTAGTATCGTCCGCGTAGATTACATATTTGATATTTTTATTTAAGTTCACGATATCATTGACATATAAATTAAACAAAAAAGGTCCTAGAATACTTCCTTGGGGAACTCCAGATTCAATTGGTTTTATATGAGAAGAATAGCCACTTATATGGACGTATTGCTTACGATGTGAAAGATATGACGCAATTAATGTTGATACCTGTCCACGAAAACCATATGTTTCTAGTTTTTTTATTAACAGATTATGATTTAGATGATCAAACGCTTTACTAAAATCAATAAATATTCCAAGGGTCATTTTTTTGTGCTCAAAGTTTCCCAAGATATATTCTTTTTGCTCTAAAAGAGCAAGCTCGGTAGACCGGCCTTTACGGAAACCAAACTGCGAAGGATTGATTATACTGTGCTTATCTGAAAACTTCACCATGCGTGAAAGCAATATTTTTTCAAAGCCTTTCGAAAACACCGGTAAGATAGAAATAGGCCTGTAGTTTGCCATGTCGTTCTTGTCACCCTTTTTATACAATACGCTGACCTTAGCTATCTGCATATTTTTTGGAAACACCCCGAGCTGCAAACAGAGATTAAAAATGAATGTCAGACAGGGCGATATGATATCTATTACATGTTTTATCGGACCTATCTGCAAATCATCAGCGTCACAGCTTGTACTATTTTTAAAAGACAAAAATGTGTGTATCACCTCCATATTCAAAACTGGCTCAAGAAAGATCGTACTTTCATTTTTACGTTCAATATACTCGCAAGCGTTTCCGCCTGAATTACCTTTTGCCAAATTTACAAAGTGGTCATTAAAAGCATTTGCTAGTAATGTTTCTGTAAGTTCTACATTATACAGGCGGATTTTCTCAATTTGCTTTATTTCATGCGAACGATTCAGGACACTGTTAAGCTTTTTCCACGTGACGTCTGTTCGCATTACTGTGGACACAAAGTAGTTATTAAAGTACTTCGCTCTAGCATTTCTTAATTCCCTTGTAAGTATGTTACGGTATGATTTAAATGCTTTAAGATGTTCAGGGTCCTTAGTGTTTACGAATATCTTGTACAAAACATTTTTCCTATTAATTTTAAACAAAAGTTCTGGGGTTATCCATGGTTTACGATTTCTTTTTGACAATTTAATAGATTTATATGGAAAGCACGTTTTGTATATTTCCTTAATTTTGTTCAAGAACACGTTATATGCTTCGTTCCCGTCTACTTCCTCATAGACCTGGCTCCAGTCCATCTCCAAAAGTTTATTTCTGAATTCAGAAAGGCTATTCGCTGTAATATTTTGAAAAGGTGCACCAAACCGCTTCTTTTTAGTTTTAGCTATTTCTTTTTTTATGCACATGAACACGCCCAGATGGTCACTTATATCTGTAATTAATATCCCTGATTTTATGCAGGTTAAGTCAAAATTTGTAATAAACAGATCGAGAAGAATATCAGGAATATATTCATATAATTTTTTTCAGTAGGGTACTAGCATCAAAATAAGTGAAGACTTCTCAAAGCGTGTTCAGAACATCCGACAACGTTTATGGGAAAGTTCAGAAACCGAACGAGCAAAAGGAGAACGAATCAAACTGAGGTTCGACAAGATGATAATAAACAACGTTACATACGCTTGGGATGAAGTACGAGGGGAGAGATACAGACTATCAGGACCTTCAAGACCATGACATTTAACAAATAAAAGATCACAGCTGCACCTAATTAATATAAACGCTAGAAGCATTGTGAATAAAACGACCGAGTTAGAACAAATTCTTCTTACACGAGAACCAGACATAGTTATTATTACTGAGACATGGCTTAACCCATCCATAAATGACTCTGAAATAATTCCGCCTAACTACACAATACTCAGAAATGATCGACCAACCAGAGGGGGAGGCGTTGCACTTCTGATAAAATCTGGCCTTCAGTACGCTCGCTTAGACGATATCAAAAAGCAGGAATCAGTTTGGTGCACTATTCAGATTAATAACACACGCGTAATAGTCGGCGGAATTTATCGACCCCTAAACGCTGACGCGTCTGTTTTGGAAGATATAAAAGAGTACCTTTTACTGCATGTTAAAAATCACAATAAGGTCGTTCTTGCTGGCGATTTTAACTTACCTCACATCGACTGGAAAATGTTGCAGCCAGGATCAGATGAAAGGGAAAGTGCAGAAGCATTACTTGATATCGCCTTTACGTTTAATCTCGACCAACTTGTATGCAAACCCACAAGAGTTCAGGGTTCTTCGCAATCTCTACTTGATCTTGTCCTGATTAGCAACGAGCTATCTGACGACAGCGATGTAGACGTTTGCGATGGTATCAGCGATCATAAGATGGTTGTCGCCTCTTTTCCCCTAACAATGCGCAATCGTGACTTGACAACTACTATTCCTGTATACGACTTCATGAATGCAGATGATGTTTCCATCTTAGATCATCTCGAACTCTCCCTCGATTTATTTTGCTTGCTTTCAGAAACAGAAAATGTGTGCATGAATGACTTGTGGAACTCCTTCAAGACAATTATTTTCGAATGCATTACTAAATATGTTCCAACAAAAAATAAAAAAATAAACAAGAAGAATCCTTGGATTACACGTGAGATAATCCAAACTGGCCGTAGAATTTCAAGACTGCGAAAAAAATAAAGAAAACAGCCACATTAACAGACAAATACCGCCTTATTGAACTGAACCAAACCCATAAACAAATGATATCCTCAGCTAAGGCACGTTACTTCAACTATACACTTCCAAACTTTTTGGTATCCTCGCCGAAAAAATTCTGGAGACACTTTCGATCGAAGAAAAAGATGGCAAACAGTTTCCTAATAAATGGTATTTTAACACAAGAAGCATCCGTAATTGCTGAAGGCCTAAATAGTAATTTTGTTTCTGTGTTCACAACTGATAACCATTATGTACCTCCTGTTGAAAATTTAGATGATATACCAGCGATCGATGAACTGCAGATATCTGAAGAAGGTATCTTGTCCTTATTGCTTAACCTTGACGATAAAAAAGTCCCGGCCCAGATTTAATTCCCACGGCCTTTTTGAAGCGATATGCTGAATGGATTTCTAAATACCTGCAAATAATTTTCCAAAAATCCTTGTCTCTCGGTTCCCTTCCCGATGATTGGAAAGTTTCGAAAATAGTTCCCATCCTAAAATCCGGAAAGGAAACAAACGTCACAAACTATCGACCAATATCAATGACTTCCCAATGTTGCAAGATACTAGAACATATCATATGCTCGCACATCACTAACCATCTAGAAGATCACTCTATAATAACTAAAGAACAGCATGGTTTTAGGAGGGGACTTTCAACTGCAACTCAACTTCTGGAAACAACCCACGAATTTAGCGAATGCTTAAATAACCGTTCTCAGACAGATGTCATCTTTTTAGATCTGGCAAAAGCTTTCGATAAGGTATCCCACGACAAACTTTTAGCTAAATTACAAGCAATTCTTAAATCGGAATCCTTATTGAAATGGTTCGAGAATTACCTTAAGGGTAGAAGGCAGTATGTTACATTCAACAATAACGTATCCAGCGTATCACCAGTAACCTCAGGAGTGCCCCAGGGCACGGTTCTGGCACCTGTGTTGTTTTTAATATTTATTAATGATATCGTGAAAACTATCGATGTTCGAATAAAAATGTTCGCAGATGATTGCGTACTATACTCTGAAGTAAAAACACGTAATGATCAAATAAACTTAAATAATAACTTGAAAAAAATATATAACTGGTGCAATGATTGGCAAATGGCATTAAATAAAGAGAAATGTGTCAGCATGACGATCTCGCGTAAAAATCCCCACTTGTGTTTGACTACGAGTTGTCCGGACACAAGCTTAGCAGCGTAACTAAATATAAATACCTAGGACTTATTTTCTCTTCGGAACTTAAATGGGACAACCATATCGATTACATAGTAAGCAGAGCCAATAACAAATTATGGTATTTAAAACGAATCTTGAAAGATGCTCCGTCTACTACTAAACTGCTCGCTTATAAAGTTTTAATTCGTCCCATTCTTGAATATGCGAGTGTTGTATGGGACCCGTTTACACAAAAAAACATAGACAAATTAGAAATGGTTCAGAGAAGAGCACTTAGGTTTGTGTTCAACAAATTTGGACGTAACCATTCCCCGTCAAAGCTAATGTGTCAAACTGATTTAATACACTTGCAAACTAGAAGAAAAATAGCCCGCCTTAAAACCCTCTTCCAAATCATCAACCACTCCATTAAAATTCCACAGGACAAATACGTAACTTTCGCGACTAGAACAAATACCAGATTTACACACTCGAAAACGATTATTGAACACCGGTCCCGAATTGATTCCTTTAAATACTCTTTTTTCCCACGGACAACATCGGAGTGGAACAAACTACCCAGGCATGTCGTTGACTGTGATAATGTTTCTTTGTTTTTAAGCCAACTCGCACCATATGTATAAATAGGTTGTTTTGTAGCGGGAACAGCACTTTAATTATGACTATTTCATCGAGATTGACCTTTTGTTTTTATTTGTGCTGCGGGACATTTTGAATTTGTGTTTGTGCATGTATTGTCATACAGTTTTCTTTTTTTCAACGTGCTTTCATTCTTGCCTTGTCTGATGTCGATTCTAATACGTATTTCCTATCGTAGCGTTGTATTGGAACGTGACCGCGTTGTCTTATAGTTGTTCATTTTGTGTTTATCAGTGCCACTCCTATTGTATTCCTTCCAAGGAATGATAGTATTGTTAAATAAATAAATAAATAAAAGTTGAAATTTCGCACGCAAATTCCAAGTCATTCAGCTCGGCTTCTCATTGGCAACGATTGTCATTCAAATCAGCTTCTCATTGGCCAATAGAATGAGTGGCAGCTTTGATGTTGGTTATAAAATCGTCGTGATCTCTTGAAATCGCCTTTTGAATTACATATTTTTAGGTTTAAGAAACAATTCATGGAATGAACGTCGTAATTGTTCACAAACGTTTTACAAAATCGTTACTTCCGTTCGAATAAAACAACAAACCAAAGCTTCGCCATTTTGTTTTTCTGTCATGGTCGCCGTCTTGCAACGCGTCTCGCATCCTCAGGTGGTTTTGTAGTTTTATCGCGGTTATATGTGAAGACCTCCTGAAGAGGGCTTGTTGCTTGTGTTAGTTAGTCATGGCCGATTCACATGACGGACTGATCCGATGACGGACTGATCCGATGACGGATTGATAACGTGACGACATGTCCGCGGTTCGTCTGTCTCCTAAGCGCATCCACGCGAGGAAGATGACGAGCAGACGACAGCGAGGACGGACCGAACCAGGTCGCCACCCCACAGTTCCGCGAAACTCCAACATCGCACCGTGCCACCGTTGTCCAAAAGAGAAATCGACGTCCGCTACCGGGATAATGAATCGTACGCCGCTGTTACGTGCAGATCGAGACAAAACACCGTGATAGGCTTCGCGCGAAGCGCCACTAGCTTTACTAACCCAAAGCATGAGAGTGACACAGGCATGGTCCTGCTCGAGAAGGGTTCGCCGTAGAAGCGACGAAGTTCTGGGCTCGCGAAGAGGCATTTGGAGATGCCTTCACGCACTCCGCGCTCGTGCACAAGACTCAAGTTCACCACAGCCACAAGAGAGGTCTTGCTCGGTGAAATCCTGATTGGACGTGCAAGAATCATCGCGGCGTGCTAGACGAGTTTTGACGGAAGCTTCTAGACGCGGACCCGGAGGAGTACGGGAACCTGCGTCGCGTCAGCCAGACAAAGTTTCTGCAGTTCCTTTCGCACGTGGAACGAAGAAACGCCCGACAAAATGAACCAGCGAACGCACAAAACACAACAATGCGCCACTTTTGTTTTCATCGCCCAGAAACAAAAACAAGAAAACAATGTACCGTTGCCAGACTAAACGCTTTTCAAGTCAATCTCCCGCCAAAAATCCGCGAGTGAAAAAGGCGCTTGACTTTATCAGTCTGCGCGTCCGCGGACGAGGCGCGGATTGCAGGAATCGGTGACGTGCCGGTCACTTGCTACACGGTCTGCAGACGAAAATCGCGATTCTGTCCGTCGTGCGAATCGGCTGTACGACGCGGTACGACGTGCGACCGGCAGGCACAGGAAGTAGCAATGGCTCTCGTACGGGGCGCAGCCAACCCAGCCAAGCAGCCAAGTCGATCCACCAGGAAGAGGCGGGAGTACCTCTCCTCCACGCGCCCGAAATGCCGAGAGAGAGAGAAAGTGGAAAGGAGGTGACAACCGACTAAATTGCGTCTGGCACAGTCAATATTGCTTTAAAAAAAAAAAAATTCGCGTAAAATTTATTTTTTGACACGCGTGTCCCAACCATGATTGTTTTGGAAAAACTATTTTTTTTCTTTTCAGGGGCGCTTTAGGGGCGGAAGTACTACTCCTGTTTTTTTTTAGAGTGTGGGCCCTTAGTCAGGCCACCGTTGGCCATCCTTCTAGTCCTCTGTTGTAATGCACTCTGTGACAACACATAAAACTGAATCGAAGTAATTACATTTGTTTCACTGGAATGGTGAACGTCCCGCGAGATAACGCAGCGGTGCTTCCCGTAATACGAATATTCATTTATTTGTTCATTTGCTCATAGTTAAATATTTCACTCCCTTATAGGGAAAATTTTCAATCAATATTAAGAAGCTACGCCACCCGGTGTTTTTCACCTGAACTTCCCGAACTTTAAAAAAAATACAAATCCCGTTTTTTATGGGGAAGAATATAATAAAACCGCATTTGAGTAGCTTGCGCCGGCGTGATTTCGCCTTCTATGCTTGCACTTAATGTGCTGCGAGTGATCACCTCTCCTGTACTACATTTCACGCCCAAGAACAGGGTCATTTCGCGCAATCAACCAGTTCCGGGACATTATACATTTTCTGTCTAATTTAAAAATTAAGCATTCCATTTTTTTTATAATTATCATTCACTGAAAACGAATAAACCTCTGGAAAACTACGAAGCTCCACAAAGAGATATTTTTAATTTAACCTTCCTTTTTTGACAAAAACAAGATTGAAAGAAATCAAACTTGTTTGGTCGTAAGCTGGACATTATTCTAAAGAGACTACGATTACCGAAGAGAAGGTTTTATCAGAACTTAAAACTCATAATGGTACACTTTATTCGCTATGGTGCCGAGATTTTAAGATTAACAGGTAACATTCATTCGTTAGTCTCCAAGGACTCCAGAGATCAAAACATTTGCTGCCGCCTCGGTTTTACCCGGATGATTCGGTTCTATAATGTATTCATAATTATGCGGAACGTTTTTACCGAATTATCGCATTTCCTTCGGACTGCTTTAGAAGAGGATGGCGGAAAGGCGCAGTTGAAAGAAAGAGCTCGTTCTTGAAACGCCAGAGCTCCTACCGATTCATCTCTGAAGCCGGGTCACACTCTGCAGAGACCCGGGCCACAAACCGCACCGATGAATCTTTTCTCTTATCAGCGGCCGGCAAGGAAGCAGCCGCTGGGTATTCATGTGGGATTAGCCGCTACAAGACTTACGCTAATCTGAGTGAGCACATAATTGGGGCAGCGTCAAACAGTTTGCAGAGTCCTATAGAATTTATATATATATATATATATATATATATATATATAGTCAGCGTGTTTTTTTACAGTGAGCGTTTTCTAGCTATAGTCACAGACAGCCTAAAAAACACAGATCGTAGCCTGTTAAGCTGACGCTTCTTGCTTCGTGATCGGCTCTTGAGCGTTCTTGTCGGCTAATGCCACAATCGCATTGGCTGCGGAGCGGAAATACGATGCTCATGAATCGCCCTACGTTTTTTAAGCTGTCTGTGACAATATTCTAAAGTGTGCTTCTCATTAAACTTAACAAACTTCTTTAAAAAAAAAAGAAGAAACGTGGGAGATACATTGTGGTTTGTGTACGGCCACGGGGACATAGTATAGGGGTCTAATCGTCACGTAAATTCGAATAATTAAGTGAAATTCGCTAATGAACATTTTTAAATAGTGGTTCCATTTATAAACTGGCTGAGTGCCGCCGAAAACCACTAACGCGGATGGTAGGAGACTAAAAGGGACAACAGTATCATAGCCTGAGTGGTCATATCGGCTCAGTGGCGAAGAAACATAGACCCATTTGCCACTGAAACCACGCCTTTAAATTTACTAATCAAAAAGTTAACTACTGGAAAGTAATTAATAACTTAATTATAGCGAACGCTATTAAGTTTCCTAAAGGGGCCCTTTAACAAAAAACAATACGACATCGACCTTTTTCTTCTTTTTTTCTATGTGCGATCTGTAATTTTTGCAGGACCGATTTGACTTGCGTTTCGTGAAACGCCCTGTATATTCACTGAGAGCCATTTATGTTCTGACATTACTCGATAAAGATACCGCGAAGCTAGAATCACGAAGTAAGAATCTCGAATTGTGTTTCTTCAGCTGGCAGTGAGTCTATCTCATTGTAATCATGAACTTGCTCTCTCAAGGCTGAACCCGTCTTTTCACTTTTTTCTTTAACCGAGCATAATGTCGCTGGTTAGGACAAGCGATCAGGCTATCCTCTCTGTCAGTTCTTCAAAAAGATAAATCAATAAGCCACAAGGTGAAACAAAACACAGGGAAGCTGGTCAACTAACTCCATAATAAGGAACACGAGACCAGGATGAAGTAAAAATAAACGGACAACCAGAAATACCGTCGGAAAACGCAGCCGCTGATTTTATTAGTAGAAAATCATAGGTATAAAATAGGTAGCTCTGTTTTGAAACCGTGTTTGTGATTGTCTGATTTTCTATTTGGTCCCAGTCTCTAGGTTTATCACTACAGAGCGATAAACCGTGGGTGTTTTTGTTGTAAGATGAACATTCCTTAACCAAAAGTTGGAGAGCGGAAAAGAACGGGCATCTCGATTCCAATTATTTCGCCGGCACTGCGTCGACGTGTCAGTCACTCGTTAGGTTCTGATATCGAGCCGCACTGTGCTTGTTTATATTGAAGGACCGCTCCATCATTCGTAGGATATGGGCTTTCACCGCTTCGTCCAATTATCCCCCAAGGCCCACCATCCACTACAATGTCCGAACGCTCAGAAATGTTGCGTTTCTTTTAGCCTACTGTAACGATGTCGAGACATGTACGCTTCCTGCGAGAGGAAATCAGTCACCGGGGTCTGAGTGGCGGGGAATCGTAGAAAAGCGTTGCCTCGCTCCATGCAAGACAAGTTATCTGTGACAGCCCTGCAAACGAACATCACCCTACAGCAGTGCTTCTCAGCCATTGATGTTTCGCGGACCCCTTGTGGAACGGCGGAGATGATGGAGGACCCCGTTCGTGGTGAAGGGAAGGAAAAGTATAGGTTAATTATGATACTGATTTAATAAATGAAGATAACTAAGGGGTAGTGTGAAGTAGACTTTTCTTATTGACATATACACGGAAAAACTCACCCAAAAATTGGAACGTTTCTTCTCAATCTGAGAAAAGACAACTTTTATTTGCGTGCTTGACTGATGAGGCTGGGCATCGCGGACCGCTAGAGTGCCTTCGTGGAACCCAAAGGGTCCGCGGACCCCCATTTGAGAATCACTGCCCTACAGGAATAACTACGAGATTGTACAGTCTCAGAGGGCTCTTCCGCGTGTGCTGCCCCGCGATTCACTCGGAGCACGAATAATTGTTCTTCTCTCGATCAGTTCAGCCAGTAAGGAGAGCTAGTGGTGTCGTGTTATCTGGTCAGCCTTCCCGTCCCCCGTCCTCCCTCGTGCGAAAGAGAAAAAAACATCGTATTTTCAATCTCCGAACAGAATTCCCTCGTAGCCTCAACGCTAAACTTTCGTTCGGATACCAATCTCCTACCTGTACCGGTTAATGCAACTAATAGTTCACTCTTAAGCATGTGTTCTACGTTTTAGTGTTTTATTTTGATTTGCCGCCCTTGGGCATTACACCTCCAGTCGCTTTCCTGTTTTTTTTTTATAGTCAAATTTTTTATTTCACCCTGAATACTCTCCTTCCCGCATTTTGTAACGGAAGTATTTTTTGTTTTTTTCGTCTGTGTTTGCATTTGCCGGCACGGCCCTACTTGTCGACTTTCAATCCCTTTCCGCATGCTGTGCACATCGCCCTCCGTTTCGCCACCAAATACATCGACTTCGTCGTTTTCTAACCAATCACCGCACTCCCTTTTCTGACGCTACCCTCTGGTTATTTTTCTACATGTGCCTGCAGTCTATAAAGAAATCCGTTCTTGAAAGGTTCTTCGACGCCCCAAGAACTCTTTCAGCTCGTGAAGGGCAGTTTCGCCTCAAGCACTATCGCCGCCTGGCACACTAAAATGCAACTGGGCAATGAAGAACTCTTTCGCATCAGAAAAGGAGCTAAAAAGAACCCTTTATAGGTTTTTCACGAAGGACACTTTTAGGAGTTGATTAAGAAACACTCTTTCGGGTGCAGAATATGGACAAGCCAAAGAGCCTCTAAAGGTCTGTTCACATGATGCATCTTGTTGGCGAATCTTGTGTCTCGAAGCTAGGTTTCGGGAAACAGATGCCTCGTCTGAACGCGACCGAAAAAGTGTCGCGCCTCCCAAAAAAGTGGCACGTGTTCCTCGCTTCTGGAGCAATTTTTCACTGAAACCTCACCGAGGCCTTTCAATCACCTGAAGGAGAAACACGGACGCTGCCCATGGCCGCTCGACTTCGCTATGACGCCTGACCTTCGAGGAGGAGCGAGCTTGTGGAGGAGTCTGATTTTCGGCCGATTCCGTATCCGAGCCAAAGCCGAAAAGAGAAAAGCAAACATGGCGAGCGACAAGCGGAGAAGCGGTGCGTACGGGCGATGAGTCTTGGTCCTACTCGGTTCCAAGTGTGTGAATGGCGCTTTCGCAGAACGGGTTGGTGGCGAGATGCAGATTTATCAACAGTCGTGACGAGTGCAAGCACCGGATATAAACATGATGGTTGGGGATAACATTCTTTTAGTGTTGCAAAAATCTCCGATATGCTTCGAGATCATCCGCCTGTTTTTTGACGTTCTTTGTCTCTCCCGGGTTTGGCAGGACTAGTAAACCCAGTGAGCCGAATCTGACGAAGTTCATTGAGTGGTATTAATAAAACAGACTGTCTCTTCACACTGTGCGTACTTCATAATATTTCGATGCGAAACGCTTGATATTCCCGGTGCAGATGACAAGGTTTGGCGAAATTCTCGTGAGTCAATACGTCACAAGTTTCGTGCGTCAAACTCCACGTGTGAACAGGCCGATTTCACGAAATCTCGGTTTCGCTAAACTGTAGCGCGTTGAAAAGATGCATCGTGTGAATAAGCCTTAAGAGTTCTTTTACGACCATATTCTTTTAAAAAGTTTGGTATCCATTTACCATCCCGGCCAAGGGCGTCCACCCGAACAGTCGTGTTTTATTCCCGTTTCTGTCCCATTCTTCTCTCACGTCTTTCTTTCTTTATCTTTCAGTCTACACATCTATTCTGACACAGGCAACTTGACCATCCGAGTATGATGACGATCGTCCTTCTCATTGCCTATACAAACCAAAGAAAAATAATCAGGGTGCCGACTACATCGTGAAACAGCATACATGCTGGTGTATCTACGCACCGACACTGTTCCAAACTGAGCATGCTTATACGCACGCAACGCCGCAAGCTTTACGCACCTACACTCGCTACCTATTTTTGCGTGCGTACGCAGCGGCCCTCTGCGTGCGCTTCTCGTAGCTCTCGTCGTGCGCGGGACAGCGCGAGACTCATATTAGCGTGACATAATACCGTAGATTGCTTGGAGCAGCTTGCATGCGCACATCTAGATGGCGCTGCAATTGCTTGCGTATGCGTTTTCGTTTCTCTGTACTAAAAGTGCTGGTTTGACGCGCTCCCCAGCGTTCCGCTGAATGCTTACGTGCATCGTACTCAGTGCAAACGCAAGGGTCTTTACGCTATTCTAAAACTTTCTAAAGTGTTGGTGCGCCTGCTTTTCCGCAAAGCACCCGGAGAGCCAAGAATTGCGATCTGCGGAGGAACCCTAAAATATGTCTCCATTTAAAAATAAAGTAAATTAAATAAAGTAACATTCAGCATGCCCTAATCACATGAAACATCACGCTCAGCGTCACAACGCCTACTTCGAATTTCGGCTTTTATTCCGGCCTCACAGTTTGACAGGGTGTGCTCCTATCAAATCACTGTGATGTCTTCTCCAATGCTCTGAGCAAAAGTAGACGCACGAGAAGTCTTAAGAGTGTAGTTATCTTGTCGCCAAACTAAGGTGTGCGCTCCTTTTTTTGCTTGTCGAAGAATAGACCAAATTCGCCCAAAGCCAAAAAAAAAAAACGTTTTGAGTTTGTAAAGATTAAGAACGTGCAATTTTTGTCTTGTTGCCCTAATCCTGTTTTTTTTTTTTTTACTTTTATTGCAACGGTAGCTCTCCGCACGATGCAGGTCATTCCTTTTACTGGATCCGTGCATCGCAATTGCTCGGGAACTTTTTCTCCACGCCAAGCGCGGGGGACACATACCTCTCTTAAGTTCTGGCCGGACAGATCGATTTCCCTTAAGTGGCCCGCGTAAGAATCCCGGACTCGCGGGCGGAAGAAAAGATTGATTTCGCTCCCCGGAAAATGAATGCCGGGCGTGAATAATTCGGAGCCCCTCTGTTATTACCGCTCTGGAGGTGCTGGACTCTTAAGCACCGCCGGCGGCGTCGGCGGTGGGGAAACTGCGCGGCTGAAAGGGCAGATCGAAATTGCATCTTCCGAGGGCTCCCACCTTACCGAAAGGAGCAGGTGCGGCTTTGCCCCGCTAGATGGGAAAACAGGCAGCGAGATCTGTCGGCCGGAATTCGGGCAGGGGAGGCGTCGTGAGAGAGCTCGATCATGCAGCGGATATGCACGAGGTACGACGAAATCGATCCAGCGAACTCGTCTAATCGATGCTCGAGTTCGGTTGAGTAAAGAGTTGAAGTACTGCTTGACTTCGGGCTCCCGAATAAATTAAAACGCTCCCCTGACGCTTAATTCTGAGAGGACTCCTCGTGATGTTGGTGACGAAGACGGAGACTTAGACGAAGGTGCGCGTTACAATAGGCTTTGGCGAGAACTAGTGCTTTTCCTCACCCTATGCGGAGAGCAAGTCGCCTGCTTCTTGCGCAGGAGTTGCGGTGACGTCAGAAAGACGCCGAGCTCTGATTGGCTTTGATTGAAAGGATAGTGGGTAGACCTCAATGCTAGATGCCTTGAGGTCTACACACTAATTCTTTCAATCAGCCAATAAGAGCTCGGTGTTCGGACATCATCGCAACCCCTGTGCAAGAAGCAGACCAACTTGCGGTCTCCACTGAATTTGCGCGTGGTTCTTGGCGGTAAACACTGATAGTATACTCGCAAAGTTAACGAGTCTATTGCCGCGCCCAACGTTACCGACGCTTTCTCGTAGAAGTCCCTTCAGAAGACTACTCATAGTTTTTGTTCTTTTCGTTCTTCTCGGCTCTTCAAGATTCACCACTACCACCACCGCAGCCGCCGGAGGTTTTCCTGCCCTCCTTGATGAGCCACGTGGTTTGGAGAGCTACGGCAGCGTACGGGACGGCCGAAGACCCTGCTGCCGGCACGGGCTACGACGCCGAACGCAACTACTACGACTACGGCGGACCCTCAACAGCCCCGGCAGCAGCTACAACGATTCCTACGGGGCGCTCTCCAACAGACTCCAGTGGCGCTACGGAGGTTCACCGGATCACGGCAGTGCAAGCTACGGCCCCGCTTGTGCCTATTCGTTGCGCAGGCGACGGGCCCGCACCAGGGGTCCCTGCTGATGGTGTACGGCCTCAACTCTGAGAAGATGTACGTCGAGAAGCTCTTCAGCTTGCTCCGCTTGTACGGCAGCGTCGTGAGGATCAAGTTCCCGAAGAGCAAGAACGGCTGTGCCTTGGTACAGATATGGACGACTCCACGGCCCTGGTGAGAGCGGTGAGACACCAGAACAACGCACAGGTCTTCGACACCATAATTCAGAACGGGTATTCGAAGCAGGCGTTCCTGAACGACGTGCAGCTGCCCTTCGAGCTTACCGACGGCACGCCGTCCTTCAAAGACCTTCTGGGCAACCGCAACAACCGCTTGACAAGTCTGGAGGCGGCCTCCAAGAACCGCATCCCGCCGCCAATGCATCGTCACAACCCCCTCCTCCTTTACCACTACCAACCAAAGGGGGCAGTCACGGGGCCAGAGGAAGGGGCGGGGATGTTGGTTTTGCTGCTCATAACTGCAAAGAAAGTGTAGTGAAGTGTTAACCGAAACGCCGTTGTGGCGAAATATAACTCTGCTACTGTGGAGCCAGGCGAAGGAACGTGTTTATTCCATGATAGCGGAATTGGGAACCTCGCTGCTCGCGCTATCGGCGCCAGAAGAACGAACGTCGTCATCGTCATGTGGTCACAGTTCCTAACATCTCTTCCCCCTTAGAGAGAAGCAGTGAAAGGGCTGCAGCTGTTTCCTAGCTCGAGTTGAGCGTCGTGGAAGCCCATTCGTGAAACCCGAGTGGATCTTCTGTTCGACGCTGGCGCATTTGATCTTGGTGGCGACGCACCAGCTCCGAATAGGTGTGTACGGTAACCATACGACAGCCTTCCGTGCTCTTGATGATTCCCGGCAGCCACTTTCGGCCCTTACTGAAATTTCTCGTGAAGACCTTCTGGCCTGGCTTGAAGAGTGGCTGCTGCCTCTCGCCCTCCGCAGTCTGCCGTGATCTCTTGTCTGGAAAGCATGTGTCTAGACGCGAGCGGAGCTGGTATCCCAAGAGCAACTGGAATGGAGACTTGCTTGACGCTCACAGCGGTCCGCCAATAATTGAGAAGTAACCGGCACAACTTGACTTCCGATGTGGACCCGGCTGTCTTCTTGAAGAAACCCTTAACCGTACGGAAGGCTCGTTCAGCGAGGCCGTTCGATTTCGGGTGGTAGGGCGCTGTACAGAAGTGTTCAACGTGGTTCCTGTTCAGAAACTGGGAAAACTCTCCACTTGTAAACAGAGTTCACCTGATTACAGGTAAACGGGACCGGTCCGTGACCACAGTCCTTGGAATTCCAAAACTGCTGAACAACTCCCAAAGTTGTCGGATGGTGAAATCCGAAGTTGCATGGTTGGTAGCCGTCGCTTCAATCCACTTTGAATACGAGTCGATGACAATCAAGATCATCTTCCCATCGACGGGCCCAGCATAGTCTAATACCCCATCCACACGACCATAAAGGTACCTTTTGCTAAGAGACCTTTATTCTCTGCGGCCAATCAATTCAAGATCTTCTGCGCGTGGCGTGTGCACGCGACCCAAGAGCACGGGCTGATTCGCCGATAGCAAAGGGACCTAGGTTAAAGGCACCTTTATGCTGACCGTGTGAATGGGGTATAAGTGTAGCCTCGACCAAGGTTCACCTGTCACCGGCCAGTCAAAAGGTTTCTGAGCTGCTGGCAAAGATGCTTAAATGCATGTCTCACAGCTTTGGGCGGTGTCTACAATAGCCGAGTCCAGAGAGGGCCACAAAGATTTAGAGCGAGCAACCACCTTCATGGCTGACGCGCCTTGATGGGTCTCGTGAAGGAGCTTGAGGACACTTCCGCGGGCCTCTTCCAGAATGATGACCCGGTGTCCCCAGTATAGCAACTTGTGTTGCACCGAAAGCTCGTCTTTCCTGCTCCAGAAAGGTCGAAGCCCTTCTTGTAGAACCAACAGCTTCCGCTGCCATCCGCGCTGGGTATAGCTGATGACGTCATGCGGCCCCTTATCTTCCGCAGTCATCTGTGCCATCTGCTTGGCTGTCATCAGACTGTTGTCCAACTCTTCCAAGGACGCAGTTATTTCGGGATGTTCCTCTTCCACTTCCTTTGGATCCGCAGGCAGGGAAGTCTACTCATGGCGTCGGCATTGGTGTTACTTGTCCCCGCCCGGTACTCGATGCGGTAGCTGTATCAACCGAAGATTATGGCCCACCGTTGAATCCTGGCCGCGGCCATTGCCGGCACGGCTTTGCCGTGGTGAAAAATTCCTACCAAGGGCTTGTGGACAGTCACCAGGGTGAAATCCCTACCCAACAAATAGTCTCTAAACTTCATGACAGCGAACACTAATGCCAAGGCCTCTCGTTCTAGTTGGAAGAAGTTTTTTTCCGCTTTTGACAAGGTCCGGGAACCGAATCCAACATGTTGCAGGTCGCTTCCACAACGATAAGAAAGGACAGGTCCAATTCCATGTGGTGAAGCGTCACATTCACGAACCAGGGGCTTTGTAGCGTCGTAGTGAGTTAGCATGTTGGACTCACTCAGTGCTGCTTTTACTCGGTGAAAGGTCCTGTCCTCATCTTGTCCCCAGTGCGATTTGCGTCTCTTTTGTAATAGAGCATACGGGCGGGACAACAACACTGCCATGCTGGACACAAACCGGTTATAGTATGTTATGAGGCCCAGGAACGAGCGTAGCTCGCTGACGTTCGTTGGTGCCCGCGCATCCTTGAGCGCCTCCAGATTCTGGCCAGTTAGATGTAGCCGGGCCTTAATGTCAATCCTGTGTCCCAGGTAGACCACCTCTGCTTTTCAGAAGCAACATTTCTCTCTGTTCAGCTTGACTCCGTTGTCACGGAGCACCTGCAAGACCTGACGAAGTCTTTCACCACCGTCCCCGTTCTTCGCTACCGGGCATCATTCAGATACACTTGTGCTCCTGATATGCCTTGTAGCAGGGTTTCCATTCTCCTCTGGAAGATCGCAGGGGCTGACGCCACGCCAAATGGAAGACAGTTGTAACAGAACAATCCTTTGTGCGTGTTCAGTCCTGTCAGCCTCCTGAACTCCTCGTCTAAGGAAACTTGGTTGGAAGCTTCGCGAAGGTCCAGCGTACTGAAGCAGTCACCACCATTCAGCGAAGCGAAATTGTCATCGATCAGTGGTAACGGGTAGTGCTCTGTTGGACACGCCTTGTTTACGGTGAGGTTGAAATCACCGCACAGCCAGATGGAGTCGTTTTTTTCCGACTGGTACGACTGGAGTTGCCCAGTCAGAATGAGAAACAGGCGAGAGAACACCGTTCTCCACCAGACGGTCAATTTCTTCAGTCACCTTCTGCCGTAGCCCGTACGATATAGGCCTGACCTTCCAGAATTCGGGTGTCGCGC
The DNA here is from genome assembly GCA_037355805.1 of Ixodes ricinus. Taxonomy (NCBI): domain Eukaryota; kingdom Metazoa; phylum Arthropoda; class Arachnida; order Ixodida; family Ixodidae; genus Ixodes; species Ixodes ricinus. The sequence continues at coordinate 138,998 of JAZHYW010001100.1, read as the reverse complement.
CAGGGTTCACGTGCAAGCGTAAATCCAGTCCTTTGATTATACCCAATCCTGGTTGAAAGAGTTCCTGGTATTCTGCCAAGACCTCATCCAAGTCTTAACGTTTTTTCGCACTCCAGAAGCAACAGTTGAGCTGGAAGAAGGCCTAACGCTCGAATAACGTCGTCGGCCAACCAGACTTTGTCCCTTGCATCCCAAAACTGCTAGCTCCGTGTTCACTTGACGTCCTTCGTAACGGACCTTCAAACTCAACTTCCCAATGAAGGGAACTTTGCCGAGGTAGCATGACAAGCTTAATGCGGTGTGTTGCAAACGAGGCCGGCTTGCTTCGTTCTCTTCGTATACTGTTTTTGGAATGCCACAGACCGGGGAGCCTGTATCCAGTTCCATGAGCAGGTCAACACCGCCCCACGTGAACAGCCGCTGGACTGGCGCAATCAAGTTGATCGTGTCCTCTCGATGCGGTCGCGGAAAAAGGGTATCAATACCGCCGTCCTCATCAGTGTCTGTTCCAGAAAAGGCGTTGGCCTCTGCAGCCGATGTTGTCTTACGGGAAGTACAGCGTTGTGCAACATGTGCAACCTTGCCACAGCGAAAACATGTATTTTTCCGAAACCCACAGTCTTTGGAAAGGTGTGAGGCTCTTTCACAACGATAGCAAGGCTCTGATATTCTCCCCTTCTCTTGGGCCTTGCTTGGAGTTCGGACTAGAGAAGTTCCGCTCCCTTTCGTTGTCATCTTCTGTAGTCCTTCCTCTGGCTTCACCCTCTGCGTCGTGTCTTTCGTGGCCGCCTCTTCAGTAACTGCCATGTCCACCGCCAAATCCAGCGTCAGGTCCCGGCGTGCCAATAGGGTCTGTTGCAGCTTCTCTTTGCGCAGCCCACAAACAAGCGGTCACGCAACATGCGGTCCAGCAACAACCCGAAATTGCGATTGACTGCGATGCCACGTCAGTCCAGCACAAAATCGTGAACTGTCTGATTATCTCCCTGTCAACGGTTGCAGAAACGAAAACTCTCCGCTATCTCATTTGGCTGAGGTGTGAAGTAACTATTTAAGTGCTTGACAGTCTCCTCATAGGTAAGCTCCGACACTTTTGCTGATGCGCAGCTTGCGGATAACACGCGGATAGCCTTCGTTCCCAGTGCCGAGACTCGGCACTGATTAGAGTCGAAGTAAGCTTCGACGCTAATAAGATATGAGTCCCAACTGTCTGTGACATCGTCGAAGGGAGGAACGCTGTACGCCATGCCTACGGAGCTGAGCGGTGATAGCCCACCGATCAGGGAACCGTTTCCCGCGTGGTTGTCCGTGGTCGTCGCCAATATAGTGAAGTGTGAACCGAATCGTCGGTGTGGCGATACATAACACTGCTACTGTGGAGCCAGGCGAAAGAACGTGTTCATTCCATGATGGCAAAATTGAAAACCGCGCTGCTCACGCTATCGGTGCCAGAAGAACGAGGATCGTCATTGTCGTCTGGTCGCAGTTCGTAACAGAAAGGAACTCGTGCTCGGCGCGCTGCGCGTAAGCAAGGCGCTGCGAGCCACGCACAGACTCGGGCGGACAGGAGTCGCTGGCCAGATTGCGGACGATAAAGGTGTGTTTTGGTATCTGCCTCGTTGGTCCTTCTGGTAGGTGAGCAATACGCAGCAAACCCTACAGCACATATGTCTGCTTCAAACAGTGTCTGCAGACAGTTTTCGTGTGGCCAATGTGACAAGATCATCATACAAAGAAGAAACACGCGTCAGACAGCGTTTGAAGTCTGTCTTTGGGATGACGTATGAGCAGTGCGACCCCTGTTTTAGAGCACACAGCAGTGAAGTCATAAATCTAAACACTGGGACGGGGATAAATAAAATTTTATTTCTCCGTGTCTCAGGGTTTACATTAGGATATTTCCTAACCAGCTCGCACGCATACTTTCGTGCCTAGCAGAGAATTGTTTTTTTCTCGCTCCAGTCAGCTTTGTTTTACAAGTCTGGCAGTGTCGAAATGGCTAAATGGTTTCACTATATATCTTTCTCTAATCTTTCAAGAACATTTTTTTTCATATATTAGAATTTAGCGTTTCAAACATTCAAAACGCAAAACTCCTTTTTTTTTTTTATCAGAACAAGTACAAGAGTGTTGTGAATTCAGGAATTTAAGACATGGAGCGTTTCGAAATATTTGTTTCGTGCAAAATCTGCACTGCTGGTTAGATTCCTTTTTTTAACTTTACTGCGCCGACGAAGCACTTTTATTTGAGTCCGATAGGAAATAAAGAAGTATAGCTGGAATATATCTTGATTTAAAATTCTGCAAGAGTCGCCCCGCTCGAACAGAAGATTGAAATAAGTCCTTCTAGGTCTGGGATTTTGAGCTCTTCTCTTTTGTTGCCTTGAATCCTTGAACGCCGAAAAATGCGGGAGAGAAGTAATTTAACATGACACTTGCTTTTCTTAACGGAAGCACTCGAATAAGATGAAATAGCTCTTTGCTTTTTGAAGATGCCTAGTCGGAGTCTGCGCTTTTTATTGACGGGGATTTCGTCGCGTAGCTTGCGACACCGAAGTTCAGTTATTGCTATCTACACGAGTCTAGTAAATTTTAACTCAAGCAAAAGTATGCCAAAATAAGTTAAGCAAACCAACCAACAAGTTAAAAGCTAAAAACACGCACATCATAGAGACTCCTTGCCGTTTCAAATGATGTAGAAAACTGAGGGTTCGATATTTTGACTTCCTAGCGTTAAATGGGTCCTTTGTCATTCAACAGAAGTCTGCCATCTGAAACCAATTACAGGCGTCCGGGGTGCATCGTGGGAAAGCATACTTCCAGGAACGTTTCAAAGTCTGCAGTGCGTTGTATTCGATGCATATGCAGTTTTTAAAGGCAGGTAGGACACAGATTTAAAGGAGGGAATTTCAATACCGAGTTATTTGCTTTGTTTGAACTTTTTTTGTAAACATCTGCACACTCGGCATAAAGATGTTTATACAGATATCTATGCATCTGATTTTTAGGGACTTCATTAGGTCTCTATTTACTTACTCTGAGGCGTCCTGCAAGGTCTAGAATTGCAAGCCTTCAAACCTCACCTTATAAAAATCCCCTTTTCAGAAAAGAAGCGTCACTCAAAAAGATTGGTGTTCTCAAGCAGCCAGGCTCATCCATTAAGGCTCATCCAAGTCAAGAGGAATCCCCCAAATATGCGTCCCCGGGATATAATTCACCTCACTCCACTATCATATCGACCGACCGCACTAAGGTTCCAAGTCGCGGGCTCTTCCTATTCCCAAGAAAGAGTCTGGATTATCTTTGCGCGAAGTTTTCGTTCCGAGTTTCGGTAAGTATTAAGGAACTTCTGAAAGGCTTCAACTATTTGAACTTTAAAGTTGTGTAAGATACACATAGAGCATACTGTAGTGAGTGACAGGATGAAGATGGCAGGGAAATTTGTCAGTTGTTCCGCCTCCAGCGCGAGCTTGTTACCTCCGATAACACTTCGGCATCTCGTGAGCTTCGGGCGTGCACGCTCAGCCAAAGCAGGGCGGAAGGCAAAGAGCACGTGCTAAACGCTTGGTGTCCGAAAAAAAGATGCCTTCCTGTTTTTATCCTGTCGGTGTCTATAATTGCAAGAGCACGATGATGCTGCCACTTTGGCAGCGTCACCCTGAATATTTGAGGCTCGCACATTCAGCCGAGCCCTACTGCACTCAAAAACAAATACCCGTGCTTGTATTGACAAGACCAACCAGCCCGATCTGCGAAAGAATCTCGACTAGGGCATCGGGTATTGTGCGACCGCTCCTTGCTTCACCATTCGTTATTCGGCGTTCTTATTGACTAATGTTGCAATGTCATTGGCTGAAGAGCAATACAAATATTCTCGGCACTGGAAACGCCTTTGTTTCCTTAAGCTGACCACGCTTACAGTGACGATGCCGAAAAACTCTTTCCAAGGGAAGTTGCAGCCTGCGATTCTACACAAAGCGTAGTGTTTCACAGGCTCACTTCATTCGTCAGTTGTACATTACCGACTTTAATTTTAGGAATAACCTTTTTCTCCCTCTCCCTCTTTCCCCGTCAATCTCGCAGGTCTGCTTTTAGAATTATATGAGGAACAGTAGACACACGGGCCGTGATAAGAGTGCGTGCAAACCTAAGGTACTAATTTGCTGGACTGTAAAATGCAGAGGGACGTTTTCTCCGTTCTAATAATTAATAAGGTTGAGAAGAACACGCTTCACTGCATCGCGATGAAACGAACACTAGTAATTGGCAACCTGAACAACCACTTAGTGCGATTTATATTATGCTGGATGACCATGCAGTCGCAGTGGTAGAAGGGATCGGCACCCTTTCGCAATAGACAACCGTATTGCCAGCGGGGCAGGATACCATTGTTGTTTTTTTCTGTTCGCTACAAGGATAAAGGAAGACGAATGATTGGTATTTTGCACTGCATTCTGTTTCAGTCGATGTGGAGGAGCTTTTTAAAGTGTAAGTTCGATTCCGCCGAAAGTTTCTTCTAGAAAATGTTTTGCTCAAAGCCGTTTTGAGGATGAACTATCCGTCATTTAGACCATACCATCATCTTCTGAAAAAGTCAGGCCAGCGAAAATGAACCATAGGCAGTTTCTATCGGCTCAGTAGCGATTCAAAAATAACAGCAGAAGAAACAGACATAAATTATCTAATCAAGCTGGCGGGCATGTCTTTTTGTCGCCGTGTTTCTGATTATTACCAATTGTCCTCAAATCACACCGCGGGACTCATCCTCGCAAGCCAATGTCCTACCCTATTTGTTTTTCAACGCTCTCGCGCAGAAAACCGCGGAAAGTGAGAGGGGTCCCTACACGACTGTCGGGAAAGATGATATGTCCGCGGCGGCGACGTGAAAGACGGGGCCCCTCTGTCATAAGTCGCAGTTTCCACACCGCACGAACGAATCTTGGCACTCGGAAGCAGCCATTCTTTCCGTGCTGAGTTTCCTTGTCGTCCGGACGAGGAACGGGGCAGTAAAGATCGGGTGAAACATGTGGGCGGCGGAGGCTCTGCGTGTAACGACCGTGAGGCGTGCACATGTCTCCCTGACGGGAACGAAACGTTTTCCCCGGGGAGGGCGTTGCCGCGCGCGGTTGTGCACACACCCAGCAACCCGTGCGAGACCATCGCTCGAACGACCGTGCCTCTCGTCGCGGCTGGCGGGTAATTGCTTACCTGGGGTTCCGAGAAAAATGGTCCTTGGAACAACTTAGAGTGTTCGCAGTACGCTGGAAGTTACAAACTATTACACTTCTTTCTTCTTCTTCAATGTGGTTTTGGCTTCTCCTTTTACACAAACTAATATAGCCATTTTGATGAAGCGTACCACTGCGGTAATACGCGGAAACCATCTTGCCACGCCTAGAGCAAAGAGATAAGCTAGACCTCAGAGGAAAGGCCCTTTCACAGAGTACAATTTTGTTTACACGATGCGTTGTGTTTCGGAAGCTTGTTGGCTTACGTCGAGAGTCAGCGGGAAAGCCGTGCCTCGTATGAAGCGTCTAAACTAATTAAAAGAGTATATTCTCACTTGACATACAAAATACGGATGTCCTGGTGATTCGTGATGTAACGCAACAAGATGCAAGCAAACGCTCCTGTGTGAATGGGCCTTTACAACATTTCAGCCATCTTGGTGCTTCAAATCATTGTTGTCAGCTACCTTAAGCTTTATCTTAAGTCGTAGGAAATGTTTTCTGTCCTGCAGGAATGAGAAAACAGAGCGCGGTAGGAGCACACCAATATCACCTGAGCTTCCTGATACCAAATCTAAAGCTCCGGTTATCCCCACTCCGTCTCCTTTCTGTATAAATGCAGTAACCCCGAATAGTCGGGGTTACTGTATATATACAGAATTTATACAATTTATACCCATTTCGAAGGGTGTCGATTTCCGCCACTCTTCGAAATTGGTTTTACTATTGCTGGACGATTAAGCGATTACCTACAGATTAATTTATTAATGCTTTAATCGCGATAATTTCCTAACCAGCTAATCGATAGAATTTTGACGAACCATAAAAAAGTTAAAAATGATCGATTTCACCACGCAGATGTGCTCGAGTACACCCGTATGAAAGGCAAACTTTAGGTGAAAATTTAACCGAAAGTTAATTTTAGGGGAGAGATTTGTAACTCAAGACAATTGCAGAAGGTTAAACTGTCCCAGCCTATTCAACGCTGTTCAAGTGTCTGTTTAGCGCAGCAGGGACTATTGTAAACGATTAAAGAAGGCTACCCTTCCTAAAGAATATCAACGAACCTCTTTGCCTCATGCAGAGCAAGAAATATTCTGTGAGTGCCTTTGAACTGTTCTCAACTATACCTCGTGGTTGATTCTAAACAAAATTGTACATTGCGCCGCTTGTCACATGTCCAATAAAAGAAAAACAAGTTTTTTAAGTATTATGCATGGAAATGCAAGAGACCGATTACTTGATTAATTAATCGATTAAAGCGCAGAATCAGGGTAAAATTTTTAATGGACGCCCAGACCCTAGTTATTAAACCGCTTGTCTAAAATGAAGACATTGTATTTGAAGGCAAGTTTGTCTGGTTTTAGTAAATTAGTGACCGGTGATCAGAAGGCGATCACAAAGTCCAGTAGTCTTACTTTTAATAATGCCTTTAAAGATTAGAAAGAGTAATTTCCCCAACCAGCGTCATGATTTTCTTGTTATACGGTGCAAAATGCAACTGGGCACATAACAAAATTTTCGCTGTCGAACATTCTGCACTATACTCAATATCTTCACCTGTCTGTGTTCTTTCCATTGGCTTGCGTGATGTCTGATGTCAAGCAGTGGCCGCGGGTGGCGCAAGCGGCGGCCCTTACAAAAATATTTATCCACTTTCTAGAGGATTTATGTAGAGGATAATGTATGGACGCTAAAGATATTCTAAGAAATTGTATCCACTTTTCTATCTACTGTTTATAGATTTTTGGTTGCTTCTTTTCCTAGACTTTCTATAGAACGGGGTGTATTGAGATTGAATAGGCATGGCATAAAAAACAGGAATTCTAACAACTTTTCGTATGCCCATTCAACGATAATTGACCAGTTTTTCTGCCAAAAACAAATAATAATTTCGATATTTTTTAGATTGATCGATTGCACACGCTAGTTGCCGTGTGCCCGTACGCAGATGTCATAAATACATAAATACACGCGCTACGGAGCACTGATAACACTAGTCATTCAGTGTTGTTGACTGCTCCACCGCCTCACATATCCTACACTTGAAAGGCAAATATTTAAACGACGGCCTCCCCAAAACTTCAAACGAAGATCAGTATATTGCTTTTTCTCGCTAATGATTTATACTAAATGTCGTTTCTAAGCTTTGGTGAACTGTATCTCCAACTATGAAACATTGCAGGAGGCTATAATTATTTTAAGCAGTCGGAAAAAAGCATCCGCAAGGAGGTTCCAACTGCGTGCGATGTGGCTTTCCCGCTCTGCACAATATTATTGTATCAAGTCCAGTCTATAAAAGTTCTAAAGGAATATAGTGACACAACGTCTATTGAGACGTGGCGATAGAAAACCCTAGCATTTCTATCGTCTACTATCTGTAGACTTCAGTTCAAATAAAGTCTGTACAAAATCTGCTTAAAACTGGATACGGCACGACTGAATATTAAGAGGATATCGCAGTTCCCAAGCCCTATGCAATTCCGATAGCAAATTTTTGATATTTTTTCTTAGCAACCACCGAAGGATTGAACTGGGAATGGTTTTATTAGAAAGATAGTAGAAAACTGAGTAAGAATGGGGCGCCACATTTCCCGATCTAAATGTTAAAATTGTTTTACGGGAACGGAAACTTGCTAGTAAAGGCCCTTTTTCGTTCCGTTCTTCATAAACATTTAAAATAAACCAGGGCCTAACTACGAATTCAGGTGCCACAATATTGAAGACCAAGACCTTTTGAATATATCTCATACAAGATATTTTTGCCAGAGATTCTCAATGTGATAAAATTTAATTAAGTTTGTGGCCCATTAAAATGCCAGAAATCGAGCTGTCAGCTGGCGCCATCTATGAGCGTGTCGCTAATACTACCTCTTGAAATTGCGCAATGTGTTATTGCGCCCCGGACTACTTGCATCTTCAAGGTCGTCGGGTTGACGGTCGGGATTTCAAAAAGAATTCCTCTCAAAGCTTTTTTTTTCTATTATTATTTTCTCGGGCGAAGATATTTTGCGCGTTATCGCGATAGTGAGTAATAGGTTGAACATCGCCCGAGCCCGTCCTTGGGAGGATGTTCCGTCTTTGTTGGTGTTTTGGGGTCGCACAAATGCGAGTGAAAGGTTTCTTGTTTTCTTTTTTCCTTTTTTGTTCGGCTGCGAAGATATTTTGCGGTTGGGTGTGAGTCATTAGTTTTCAATCGCCAGAGCATAGAGTAATATAGTAAAACGTAAAGAGTGGCCACTCCCATAGACCCCAGCGGCCCACTCGACTACCAGCGCTCCTAGCGGCCGCCGTGAAATTTTTCTCGACTTCCTGTTTGGATGCTTTCGGTTTCGTTTTTCAACATGGATAGAGTCACAGAATACTAGTTGTCAAATGAATGGATAACTAGTATTAGTGCTTCCAACTGTATTGTGTGGTAGCTTGCGCCACCTAGGCTGTCGTGACTAACTACAATTTTCAGGACAGAACGAGCGGGTTGGTAAGAGATAATTAAACTTGAGGAAGAAAACGAGAAGGACGGACACCTCACAAACTTCCAACTATGGTTGTCCGCCCTTCTCGTTTTCTTCCTCAAGTTTAATTACAATTTTAAATTTGGTTACGGTTGCTAATTTAGAATTTACTTGGGCGTTTGAGTTGTGTATTCAACAACTCAAAAGCACGCTTATATTCATTTACGATTTCAGGACAGACAGGTAACGAGGTAACCATGTACAATCCCAATATGAAATATAAAACTATGTCACGGAACAGGAAAAAAAGGACAACCAACAGAAGGCAGCAATTAACAAATATTAAAATTTTTATTTTGGCCACGAAGATAACCATAAAAAGTAGTTACTTTACATAAAAAACAGAAACAAAAGACCGTGAAAATTATTTTTGCACTTAATTGTTTCAGGACGTGTTACAAAGGATATTTTTCAGAAAAACCTCATCAGCCTTTTTGTACAGGTTTGAGGGAGGAAACATCTAAAAAGTTCACAACTGACACCAAAGCCGGGTTACCCAATACGAAGATCCATAGCAATAAAGAAACATTCAACACGAACACACTAGAAAAAAACACACATCAAGTGGTTCTGCAGTCGCTAGTAAAGACTGGTCGACTGCTGGCCTGCAACCTGGTCATTACAAATTATACCTGGAAATGCTCGGCGTGCAGTGTGCACTGTTCTGTTAAGTACCGTATTTTCCGGACTATAGTCCACACACAGGGTAGTGGTATAGTCCTCAAAGTCCACACAAATTTGTTTGTGTGCCCACACAAGAAATTCTCCTAAGTAGCTCGCCGTGTAAAATGCCTCCCTTCTTAGCGCACAAAAACTTCTAGTATCAATTATTAAGGCACAAAAAGACTCTTAGCATAACAAATCATTATTTAACAATCTGTTATCCGCAAATTCCGTCGCATCTATCATAAGGAACAATCTTGCAAAAACAAATCCTTGTATATTTCACACCTGCAGAATGTCCCCACAACATAAAATTGCAATTCAAAACATGACTAGCCCGCGGCTCTAGTCCAAACAATATGACTCTTCTTGCCTATGTACAAGCTGCACATCAAACTAAAGCAGCAATCGTGAACAAGACCAGGAAAGGCCCAATGACACCCAAGTTGCGTGACCAATGGACAGGACTATGCAACTTTGTTCCAGGTTTCTTGCACGTTCTTCCGTTGTTACCGCACCACGCTACGCAGCAGTAGCTACCGTAGCTGGGCATTTCGACGGCGTGCGCTGCAGAAGAAAATTTACAGAATTGGCGCCGTGAGATTCCGATATGCCTGCGAAAAGGGAGCTGGTCATGACACAATAAACTGTACTAATATACAAAACTCAAGATCAAGTGCGTACTGTATAAATCACGAGGTAACCACGGTGCACGAACAGCGCCCTTAAATAAAAAGATGAATTACATGTCAGTATACACCAACTCGAACGACGTGAAACCAATGTTTCGGCGCCTCATGATACTATGGTTCACTATGGTTCACTATGGTACTCCAGCATACTCCAGCGCGCAGGGCGCACCGAATTACGCAGATGATCGGATGCCTTGCTCACCTGTGATTTAATTTCTCTGAGCTGGCTGTTCTAGACCAGATCAAAAGCACGGTGCTGCGGCATGTACTTTCAACATTAATAAGGACAAAACCTCACGCAAAGAACGAAAAACCCGTGCGAGTAGGATGAAACCACACCCCATTGAGCGAAGCGTCTCAGGACCTCTCCTTGGCGTCACCGACTCTCGGCCCCCGCAGAAACTGTGTGCACAGCTACATTTCACCGTAAGTGCCAGGAAAGAAACAACTACGAGAGAGAGCTGGACGCTTTAAATGAGCATGCAATGCGCGCGTTTGAGAAGTGAAAGCTGGAATCAGCGTCGCTGAAGACAACGCGCACGTGTTTGCAGCGTCAGACGCTTCTGCCCTGCTGCATTTCACGCTATGAAACCTGATGGAACAGAGAAAAGCGGCGAGCCCGAAAGACGCTGACGCCCAACAGACCCGTGAAACACTCCTCATGTGGTTGCGTAATAGTGTTTTGAAATGGCTCACCTTTTCCACGAAGTGAACACCGAGAAATCCACGTGACGACAGGAACAGCAGGCAGACTGCCCGAGCCCCCGAGCCGCCGAGCCCAACACCCAGGCTGTTGTTATGGCGGCGTTTTGCCCAAGCGGAAGTCGCAATCATTGGAATATTTTTCTCTAACCTTCGAAGCTACTAATAATTTTAAAAGCTTCTAAATTAAGATAGAACAATTTATGAACGGTGCAAATATAACAAATGTATGAATAATTAGGCACCATGGCGCCAGCTGGCGGCTGCCGTGAAACCTACTTCCTGGGCCGCGATAGGGTCCGAGTGGCCACTCTTTACGTTCTACTATATTACTCTATGGCCAGAGCGCGTCATTGGGAGGATGTTTCGTTCTTTGTTGGCGTTTTGGGTCACGAAAATGGGGGTGAAAGATTTCACGCTTCAAGCGGTCCTTGCGTGAGTCCTGAAGTTACCAAATGCAGGCAGACAAAAGCTACCGAAGCGTCAAAGGGTCGATACTGTCTTACCACTTCTTTCTGTTCGAAGTAGGAGAAGTGATTTGATTTGGCGATTTCAAATATTCTGCAGAGATGCATTTAAAATGTTTACATATTTTAAATCCGGAAGGAACATATGTGAGTTCGTCGATTTTGTTTTAATTTCGACATTCGCTTTGCATATCAGCTTGTGGAGGCTGATTTCTACCGTAATAAAACAAACATTGCGAAAATTTCTTCAGTGAAGCTAAAAACAGAACAAGCTTTTTGGTAGTAGCGCGTCACACGTTTCTATTTGGAAGTTGTGAAAGTCTCGCGCTGAAGATTCTTCGTTTGACCCGAACCAAAACATTCTTGATTCAGTATTCTATGAAATAGAGGCGAATGTATTAGACAAGAACCCGCACACCTTTTTATTATGGTGTTCGTCTATTGCACGTCTTGGCTGCGATGAGCCCTTGGTCGGCTGTCACTGTTGGGCGGCCAAGAAAATCTCACTGGAGAAAAGGTGGCGTTGAAAAGCTCACCGGAGAGAAGCTCGCCGGTGAAATGCTCACCGCAAAACCGGCAAATGCGGAGAAAAGCTCATTTACGAAATAATTTATTAAACATTTAAAATTTAATATTCTCGGCATTGTTCGCACTGCGGTGTTTATATTTAAAACTCACGTCCACACTTGGCTCACCGCTCATTCTGCGCTTTTTGCGTGTCCGTATAGTTGTAAAACCAGGGGTTCTTGTTCAGTACCAGAAAAATAGCTTACTTTCTAAGAAAAATGGGGAAGAGGCAGACGAATCCACAGTTTTGCAGAATGCGAACAATTAAAAAAGTGGGGAACTCATATTTTTTTTAGTTATCATTTACATGGAAACAGGACCGTGCCTCAAAGTTGAGTACTACGAACAGCAACAATTGTGGACCTCCGTCTCGGCACCCGACGACCCCTGACCTCCCAAAAAGTATCAAGTCCGTCTTAGGCCACATCACCGAAAGAGGTCATTGTTTATTACGAAGCAAAAGCAAAACGGAACATAATATTGCCGCGTGCGCAGCTGGCCAGGTAGGCAGCGCGCCCGTGGTCTAACGGTTACCGTGCTTACCTTCGACGCAAATTGCCGAGGTTCGATGCCTGGTAACGGATACACTTTTTTATTGTTTCTATAATGTCGCGTTCTGGTAAGTTCTAGAACCCTGTTGCTTATTCGAGGTTAGCTGATTCTACTGCCGAACCTTTTATGCCGATTGTTCCAGAAGCCCATGCGTGTACCATAAGGGGCTCCGCGTGGCGAGCCGCAGTCAGTCTCGATCCTGCTGTTTCACCGACATCGACGCCTGCGACGCTAACCTTCTATTTTGTTCACCCGATTAAACGTTTAGTTTCTAAAGTTATTCACCACCTCATCAGTTTTCATTCGTGACAATATATTTATCCTTTGGATGCAAAGAAAAAACACTATTTACAAAAACGAGAAACGATCTGGCCAGAAACCATGATGTTCCATAAAACAGCGTTCTATACTAAACGGCTTCGATGAAATTGGGTTCAAATAAATGGCGTTGAAATAAATATCTTTGATAGAACAGAGTTCGATAAAATATCGAGAGCTGCGAAGAAATAATTGGTAGATCGGTTTGTAAAGGTGAGCTTTTCTTCGCATGTATCAAAAGTGTGGTGAGCTCTTCTCCGCATCCGCCGGATTTCTGTGAGCTTTTCTCCGCCGGAGAACAGCGCAACACCGAGAAGATCACGGGAGAAAAGCTCACCGCAAAACTGACAGATGCTGAGATAAATCCACGCAAGTATTATACGATCAAGCTTTTAAATTTAGTATTTGCGGCTCTACTCTGGGGGCCCCGTGGGGAACACAAAAGGAGATATATACAAAATTTGTATATTACAGACACCAATAGAAACGAAGAAGCAGAAGTCCACAGTTATGCAGGATAGGAACAATTAACAAAGTGATAGACACGTATTTTTTTCTATGAAGACATTGCCTCAACGTTGAGTTCTATAACGAAGAGACCTCGTCATTGCACCCGACGACCACAGAGAGCCCCCAAATTGTGTCAGGACCCATCCGCACCAAAAATCATAAGTTGCTACAAAAAAAAATATACGGAAACGATTGTTGCTATTATTCATATACCAAAAGAATGCCATTTCCGAAAACGAAAATCGTAGGTGAGTTTCCACCGCATTCATCAAGAGGCCGGTGAGCTTTTCTCCGCGTCGGTCGGTTTTGTGGTGAGATTTTCTTCTATTAGCTTTTTTCCGAGATTCGCGACTTTGGCATCGACCTGCACCTTTTTTCTTTTCATATCGGAACCGCAAAAAGATCGCACGTGCCTGAAAGACGATGCCGGTTTTCAGTCATCATATTTTCACAAAGCGAGGCATCTGAGGTTCTGTTGCGCACTAGAAGATCAACCGCACCTGGGACCGGACATTTCACCGAACGCCGTTTCATTGAATGCATCATAAGTTTCTGCCAATAATATTTGAAAATTTATTCTTTCTTTGAAACCATTGAATCTTGCAAACCAAGAAGTAATTTCTCATTGTCCTCTCGTACGACAGACGCTTAGATGGCACGACGGAGGACACGCCTGGAGTTGTAACCAAGCGGATGGATTCGGGGTTTCCACCACCTCCCCCTCCACCAACCCCGATTAAATATATATATATATTTTTTTTGGTTAGCAACGTTTTTGTTTGTTTTTTCCGCTATTAGGATTTTTTGTTTAAAAATACCGGCCAATTGTTGCAATTGAAAGTTTCGGTACGGGACGACCACTTTTTCGATGAAACGGCGTTCGATTAAATGTCCTGAATCCCTACGCGTTTCTCGAGTTTTCTTTTTTTTTTGTTTTTTGATTATTGCTTTGCTCGACGACAACTCAGGCGCAGATTTAGAGCCCCCCCCCCCTCTTTTTTTGTTTTCTCCCTAAAGACAAACCGGCAAAACACAAAGAAGGTCCAGACTCCTCGGAACGCAATACAACGACGCCTACTCCAGCCACAAGCCAGTGGACCCCCACTAATTAACTTTTGAGAGTAGCGTTACCCGTAAAGACAGAACGAGCGGGTTGGTATAGGATGGAAGAAAACGAGAAAGGGCGGACAACTGTCCTTTCTCGTTTTCTTCCTCAAGTTTAATTAGTGTTATCCCCAGCGCAAGAATCCCCGGACAAAAGCTCACCGGACAAAAGCTCACCGGACAAAAGCTCACTCATTTTTTCACAGACCCGGACAAAAGCTCACCCATTTTTTTCACAGACCCGGACAAAAGCTCACCACGAGAAAATTTCATGTTGGTCTTAACACGAGTCTGGACAAGTTAGGTGCATGCGTGCGGCACAAAAAGGCAACGATAAATTAAATCTGACAGGCTCATGGTTTTGCTGGTGAAGGCGAGCGGGTTGAACATGAATACATACGATTGAAAGAACAAAACACGGAGGACAAGCACAGGACAACCACTTTCTTTCATGAAAGAAAGGGTTGTCCTGTGCTTGTCCTCCGTGTTTTATTCTTTCAATTTTATGTACTCATGGTTTGTTGATTTTAATAGAAACAAGTTTATTTATCAATTGGTTAGAAGCGAATGCAATCCCCTACTAGCTCCAGCAGTCTGGGTAGATCTCGATGTACATTCAATCTCTCGCAAATATTTCTAAGACGAGTCCGCAGGCGCAGAGTGGCTTTTCCCACCCGCTTTACTGTGGGCTCACCTCTCCGGGCTTGTGTCAGTGCCGTGGCAACGAGCGCCTGATTTTGCTGTAGGCATTCAATCAGCCTCAAGACGCTTGGATAGGCGTGGCCGACGATCTTCTGGAACCCGGTACTCCATCCTTCGCAGGTGTTGTTCATCCGGTCTTTATCTTGAAGAGTGGCGTCGTACATATTCCACCGTACCGGGGGAAACTCCGGTCGTCGTCGGCGCAGATTCAGGCGAAGGGAAAAATTTGCTCGGGGTGCCGCCGAAGATGGAACAGAAGCATAACGGAAGCGGCCGTTGACATACGTGCTATAAAAATAATCCAGCAGGTAGCCGATGTCAACGGTAGACTTTTCCCTGGTGGTTAGGTCTTGTGGAACTAGCTGTGGTGGAAGAAACGCGAGACTATCCAAAATCCCACACAGTTTTCAAAATTGGTCATCTGTCTTGTACTTTTCCAAAAGGCCCAACTCCCGTTCTTTCGAAGTATTTTTAAAAATTCGCAATTCATTGGTGGATGAGGTACAAGTTCTCCTAAAAATGGTCCAATGTCCATCGCGTCCACACTTTATTTAAGCCCGTGTTTCGCCCGGGTAGCAAAAAGAAAAAGAAAATCGAGTTGAGCTTTTGCCCGGGTCTGTCAAAAAACGGGTGAGCTTTTGTCCGGGTCTGTCAAAAAACGGGTGAGCTTTTGTCCGGTGAGCTTTTGTCCGGTTACCCCAGCGCAAAGAGGAGGCGGCCCGAAACAAGCCAGAAACCGAAACTCAGCTAATGTTTGCTGAAAATCGGACTATATCTGTCGGTGCATCAATCTCATGTTTTTAAACTAAAATTGTTCATATTATGCGTGAAAAAAAAAACACTCCTGGAGGTGACCGCGGTACATGGCTCATAGCTACTGATACTCAAACATTCCACTTTATCTTAGTTTCGCTTAACATAAAAATGACTCACTTCGAAAAAAGAAAAGTTATTTACTTGTGATTTCGTAAGAAAGACAATCACATGACCCAAAAAGCGCCCAGCGCCCCTTGACGCTGTTGCTTGGTGCCTCCGCGTTTATCTATTTGAGTGATTTGTGGAGGCGGTGTCTCGTCCGGGCGAACAAAAAACAACAAATGAGGTCCTCGTTAAAAGATGCCGGGGCCTTAGTGGCAATTCAGCTTTGTGAAGTGATTAATCCGAACATGTAATTATAAAAGTTAGTTAAAACCTTTTTTTTTCATAGCTTTCTGACAAAGGAACTACGCTTTGATCAGTACATATATAAGACGCAACACTATCTAACCTTGTGGTAATTGATTTTTTGACATTTTGACAGCACAACATATAGTTCTGCTTCCGTGCAATTTAGAAATCGCACTCCTATTTAGAGATCAGGGTGACCGTTGAAATAAAACGAAATCCGGTGCTCTGGAAAAAAAGAAAAAAAGCTGGGACTCTAATGGCTGTTGATTGCATCGCGAAATGGTTAATTTCGTATCTTTTTCTCACAAGGAGATCAGACACTTTTTAGAGTGAGTAGCTTTATTTTTCAAAGCACTGCTTCGCTGGAATGAAAAGTAAGCTCTGAGGGGCCGCTATTAGGACGCAACGCTTTCGCAACATTTTAATTTATGACACAACACCACGAAAGAAATGTATGGCATATTTCGCTCTTGTACTGACGATATCAACAATCTACATGCAATTTGGAAATTGTATCGTGCGAAAAATCTCTGAACACAGAATACCCGAAAACCTCAGCCAAATCTTTTTCCGAAGTAAAACCGGGCAGCGAAAATGAGGCGTTCTGTAACCGCGTTTTTTTCTTCTTCCTAATCCGGTAAGAATGGGACAAAGAGCTCATTCGCGATGGGCTTGGAGGCCCACAACCCTCACTGCTATCCTCTTTCTAAACTGCATAAAAAAATGAAAAAAGAAGCTATTTTCGCAGCTTGCAGGGCGGGGTGATCGGGATGGGTGGGTTAAGTGGGGCGCTTTCAGGGTCAAGCCGTCCGCTGATAACCGGAACAAAAAGACAGGCTTTTTCTTTATTTTTGTTTGGAAATAGCACTATATCGCGTAAGCAGGTGAGTGGGAAGGCTTCCCCCCCCCCCCAGTACCATCTGGATTCCGGAAAAGTTCCTATCGGAGATGAAATTCTACTGAGATATCCTCTTAAGTTGAAAGTGTCGTAAAATGTCTATAAGATTTCAGTAAACTGCCCGAAGGGTGGCTTTCACACCGCGATCAAGGCTACTTCAATCGATCAATTTTATTTCCTCTCCATCTGAGAGGGGAAGGCAGGGAAAAAAGCAGCATGTCGCTACTTAACGAAGCTCCCGCCTCCCCTTTACATCCGCAGAAGAAACACAACATATGAGTGAAAGAACAACAGGGATCGGTGGTAGCACCGCTGAACCGATTGTTTCCTTCCGTTGGAGTCGTGGTTGGTGGTTCCGTCGTCGTTTAATGTATCGAAGAATAGCAGATAAAAAAAAAAAGCACAGCTCCGTTGCCAATAATTACCGAAAGCAGCACCAGCCAAACGAAGCGCTCTGGTGCAGTGGAACATTTAATTGCGGGTCTTGGTGATTCGCATACTGCACGCGCTTTTGCTGGTGTCGTTTCCTTCCGTTTGTGTATGTGTGTGCGTGGGACGGGGCGGGGGCATTCGCGCGGCCGCTAATTGGTAGCTCCGTTCTGCCGTGTTAGCCCACCCTGCGTCCGCTCGTCCGAAAAACACAAGCCTCGCCACGCCATTAGGCCACGGTGAACGGTTGTCATCTGCCCACTGTCTTTCTTCAACTTACTTGGCGCGAGTGGGGAAAAAATGTGTTGCACAAACAGTGCGTCGCTAGTATTCACGAATGTCGCGAGGGCGGCGTGTCGTCCACAGGGCAGCAGCGGTCGTAATGAATTCCGCCTCGCTTTCTTTTTCTTCCTTCGTCTCTTTTTCTTTCGCTTCTACGAAAATCCGGCCAACGGCAAGTTAGAACGATAATTACGGGCCCTATTATTCAAACTGAATCAGAGCTGCCTTTGGTGAGTTTGTATTGGCGTAAATTAGTTTTCACCTTTTCCCAATGGTTTCTTTTTCTTCTTACGTTTTTGTGTTAATATAGATACTTTCTTGATTTCTCTAAGTTCGGTTTTTACTGCCATAGTAGACTTTTTTTAAGCGACGAGCTTTCTTTGCTAAAGTTATCACGTCGTTGTTTTTTTGTTTTGTTTTTTGCTCCTTAGATTGGCAACTGTTTCGGTTCGTCCGCCGGGGAATTGAAACAGAAGCTAAGATTTTTCCATACCTAATTGTGAATTTATACGATCGTACGTTAACGGCGGAGGAAGAATCCAGTTCTGCGCTTCCTACATTCCACACCCAGACGTGTACACGTCACCCCAAAAAGTAAATAGATACCTTTACTCGTTACTAGCTCAAAAAGTAATTAAGTACGTGATTCGTTACCTATTCTCAGAAAGAACGCGTTACGTTACATCAAAAGTAACAAGTTACTTTTCTCGCTATTTTGACGGCCAAATACACAACTGCTTTTGTTCAATGGTTTAGTAGGGTACGTTGTTGGGCTAGTTGGTTCATCTTAGTTAACAATTAAAATAGTGCAAAAAAAACAAGGACAAGAAGTATACAGGACAAGCGCTGTATATAGCAGCGCTTGTCCTGTATACTTCTTGTCCTTGTCTTTTTGCGCTATTTTAATTGTTAACTTTCATGGTTTATTGTTTTCTTTTCAGCAGTCGTTGCACTTAAGCAGTAGCTGCCTCTCAAAGTTTTTATCGGTTATGTTTCCCCGCTTCCTTGAGAATACATCTCCGGCGACGTTGAACAGTCGTTCTAGTGACGCGCTCAAAGGAACGGCAGTGGTGTGCTTTAGGAAGAGCATGTGAATCTGGGACTTCCCCTCTCTTTTGTTCTCTCTGCTTCTAAAGTTCCAAGTTGACAATGGGATCTGTACCTCCCCGTGTTGGCAACCTCCGGGTTTACATACGGTCTGTACGACGATTTTAGAAAGGTTCAACCAACGTATATTATTCTGCTCGCTGGGTGAAGGACATTCAAAACTGTAAAGTTCGACTGACGTGTTCATCGATAAACCTTGCTGGATAAACCTTTGTCAGAATAGGCGCATACTCAGGTTAGAAGTAAAACGTTGCTGTTTAAACGTTGTTGTACACGTTACATCTCAAAAGTAAGAAAATCCCGTTTTTCGTTACCTGACCTTAAAAGTAACTAAGTACGTCAAACGTTCCTTTTCTAAAAAAGTAACTAAATACGCTACCCCTAACAAAAAAAGTAACTAGGTAGAAGTAACTCATTACAAGGAACGTGTTACGTAGTACATGTTTGTCCACACCGATGAAGATGCAGAAATAAGAGTTTTTGGAAAATTCACTTATCCGTGCCTAGATTTTTAGACAAGCACGACGTAGAAATGTCAAACCAAGGCTCACCTATGAGCAAAACAACTGAACCAACAAAACATTTATATGGCCACCTAAATGCCCAGAACTTCTTAATTGAAAGCGTAGCGGTCGCAACAAATGTAAAGGGAACTACACTCTAAAATAAATGCGTTCTTTAAAGGTCTTTGACGCCCCAAGAACTCTTTCAGCTCGTTAAGAACGGTTAAGATCGTTAGAAAGGCAACTCGGCGATGAATAACGTTTCTTTTTAGAGAAGGTTCTTCATAACCTTCCTTCTCGGTTGCTGGGAGCAACCGAACTACCAAAAGAGAAGCAAGAGGAGCATGAGGGCGACGTTGGCGAGATGTGACCGCGTGACAGCGGACAATACTCACACTCCGGTTTCTCGACTTGTCTCGACCCAACACTCGCCCAAGAATCGTTGTCAGAAACATGGTTATGCCTTCCTTTTCTGTTATTAAGTTTTATTTGTAAACTATAACCCACTACGGCTAAGCAATCAAATACTTCTCAAAAGAAAGGACGACGTCACCGAGAACCGCTTTCAAGTTGAACCAGCTGAAGCATTTGAAACAGTTGAAGTTTGAAACGCAGAAGTATTTGGTAGCAATTACGTTCGAAATTGGAGTCAGGGGAAACGGTTCGATCGATTGAAACCGTTGGAGCTTGATCGCTTTTGATGCTCGAAATGTGTCAGATTGACTGACAAACAATAACTTTGGAGATTTCTTCCAGAGATTCGAAGCTTCAAGGTAAAAAAAAAAACGCCCCTCCTGTCGCTCTTCTAGATTTGGTTGTGTCAGGTTGGTTTCAGCTGTCAAAGGGAGTGCACGTATCGGCGGCTCTGGGTATCGGTGGCCGCAGCTGCCCTGATTGTAAAGCGGCAAACAAAGCAGTTTTGATTTGTATGCACTGGTGCTATCCTACCCTCTATGGGTAAGTACATTTTAACAGAACGTTCTTGTGCAATGCGGAAATGTGCATGTGTTTTATGGCGTAAGAGTACAACCGGAATTTTTGGCACTTGAGAAGATTTGTCCTGGTCCTGTGTGATCCCTGCGTGAGCCACCGCTAGTGCATTGTTTCCGTTTCCACCTCATAGTTAGTTATCTCAAAAAGCACGTTAAGATAGCTCACAGTAACTGGGGCTTTAGTTACGTTTGTAAATAATTCAGGTAGCCCCACAACCCTGAGCTGCTGTGATCTGTTGTCAACGAACAATTTAGATCGGTTGTGTATTTTTTAGACAAACAAATACTTTAATTTCTATGATTCTCTAGTAAGCACCATATTTTCCAGTGTATAGACAATTGCAAGCACGGCGCCCTGACTGGTGCCCCATGAGTGCAATCACGTGCAGCTTGCGCGTTAATATAGCTTTCAGTGCCAAGCTTGAAGTTTCACGGGCTCGCCAGCACGAGCGAGAGATGGCGGCCGCCAGTGACTTTGCTTGCAATCGTCTATAAGTCTTGCTTTTTTTCCCAAAAATTTTTCTCAGTACGTTTTATACAACAATGATACCTATACCTGTTTTTTTTTCCCCTTCAGGTATGAAACCTTCACCCTGTAAATTCGCTGCGGGGGTGATATTGCGGGGGTGAACGTTAAAACAGGCTCCCACTTGTGCATATATCGTGACCATAATACACATTTGCCTGATTATCAATAAGTGTTGCCGCTCCGTCCGTAAAAATATATGTGTGGCTTAATAGCAAATTTTTGTGTGAAACGATCAGTTTATGAGGTCCTATAAGAAGTGTTACTTATAGAAAAAAAGCGGTCCCTATCATTATATCGAAGCAGAGGTCATTCGGTAGATTGATCATTCTTTCAGTGTCAGCATAACATCAGTAGCACAATGTTTTCCAGACTTCCAGTTATGTGTGGATAATACTAAGAACCTGTGGATTGCCCGATCCCCAGAAGCAATGCAGCAGTGACCAGAAGAGTTTCGGGACTGGGGATCCCGATAGACGAAGGCCGATTATTACAAGCTTCTCTTGTATATCCACAGTTTGTCTGTTGGTATGTGGATCTGTATGTTATGATGACGATATAACAGAGAATGGTTTACTGGCGGTCAGGTCATTGATGTAGCCTGACCTGCGATGATGGTGCATGACACTGCCCCATCACTGACTTCACCCTCCTCACAATTTACATATTTAGGGTATGGGGTATACGTTATATATACAATGTTTTATGCTTTTTTTCATAAATGGAGAGGTTTATTGAGAGATTTTTAAACCGGGCAGATAGAGTAGTTGAGGAATTGCTGCCTATTGTAAAATTGTGAGTCAAGCTGCAGATGCTAATTTAACAGCTGAAGGACGAGGGGTAATAAAATTCACCTAAGTTTAAAATGGAATTCCATTTGTTAAATTCAAGAATATTTCAGATTGCATGGCACCTCAAATTTGGCTTATATTTACGAGAGAAGCTCCAACCAGGTCGATAGATGTTGCAAGGTATTTATAGCCACCAAGATATAGGCTTCTAGAATTTTACCCGCTGTTTACAAAGGCCCTTTGGAATGAGTAAACTGCTCCATTAACCTCTCAGTGAAATGGATCACGAACAAAGTTTGTCAAATTCTCGCCAGACAACATTCTGTGCGAAATGCAATAAGCAGCAGTGTTCGGGATCCTTTCATCATATTGCAAACTAAGGCTATATTGTCTGCTTTTTTCCAAAAAACAAAATTGTTTACGACAAGGTGATGCTATGTCTGCCTTCAAAGCAGGCTACTCGTTCCTGGTCAACTCAACTGGACGCTAAGGTTAAGAAGACGTTTCGCTTTTATTCTGATATTGGTATACCTTCTATCCTAGCTTAGCGCAAGTATTGTAGCAGACTCACTGTAGGCCTAGTCACTCCTGTTGTAGGATTTGCTGTGAGACACCCCATTAACAAAGTGGAAAAAGAGGGGTCACTGCTTACACGTCCGCAGAACGTTTAGCAAGATAATCCGAAATTAGGTCGGGAGAGAGAGTAAAGGAAGAACCTCCCAACCATTATTTTATCTAAAAGAGCAAATAGACCTGCATAAGTTTTCTGCAACCTGAATCTCTGATAAAATGAGAAAATCTAAAATTAACGTTGCCGAAACAGTGGGACAGTTCTGAAATAGGGTTATTCAGCTAAATGAACTTTACAAAATACTTAATTGCTCTTTCAAGGTACATATATATCAGATACTCTGATGATCTATTTGGTTCATTGCTATATGTGGAGACACACAATGTATTTAGTTGCGCTGCGCGACTCTATTCATCACTATAATATAGTGAGCCGGTAACTGATCTATTTAGCACAAGTACACAGTGTTTCAATTACAATTTCTTGCATAACATAAAATTCATTTTACAGGATTTATAATTGCACACAACTTTGTCCTTCGAATTCAAACTGCAATGACAATGGCTATAAAGTTCGTGGTGGTTCTGTGGCTGTTGAGTGCTTCAAGGCTGCGCCCGATGTGGAACTTATGCTTAACAAAAAGATGAACTTACCTGGCAAGGAGGGTATTCTGAAGCTACTTAGCTGTACTTGGCCCTCTGCATTTTGAAACTGGTAATTTTAACATCGTTTAGCTCTAAGTCCTTAAAACATCATTTTATTCATGCACAAAACAGTTGGAATCGAGCTCATTTTTTAATATAGTTTCATGTACCTCTTTGATTGGTCTCAGTGGACTTGCGACTCTACACTTAAAATAAGAAAAGGCGAAGGTGGCTTACAGGTGATTTAATTTAATTGTATATTACAAAAAACAGCATGGGTACCGGCGGGACTAGTACCACTGCCTAAATTCAGCTAACATGCAGGTTAGTTGTGTTTGAAACTGTTTACTTGCGACACCTTTTTGTCCTTTTCCTGGGTTTGGGATGTGTTTATGCCAGGAACATATGCATACGAAGTTGAAGAGTGCGTCATAAGGAGAGGAGGGGGTGTCACGTTCCTCCGAGGAGACGAGGGCGTATTGGAGACCGAAGTGACGCACGAAAGTAGAAGGAAGAAATCAATTTAATCAGACACACCAAAGAAATATGCATAAAAAGGAAAATCGAATAAAAAGAAAAAAATGTTGGAATTAAATACGAGAGGTCTCTAGAAACACGATCAGCTTGGTGTCCTCTCAAGGTCTAATCGGAGCCTGAAGTTCACTCACAGTTCCTGAGTAACGATGGATGCGGAGCCGACCCTTTATCGCTTGCGTCAGAGCCACGGTTTCCAGGGTGACATACTTGAGCCCGGCAAGCTTGCGATGGGCCAACGGCAACCGGCCGTTCGTCAGGCTTGATGGTGTTGCCTCTCCTGGGGCGAGGCCAGGGTTTCGCAGGAGTGCGGCAATGGCTGCTGGTCCGAGGTCAGATGCCGCTCCTGTTCGACTGTGTTGCTCTTCCTGGGATGGGGCCAGGATCTCTCAGGAGCGTAGCCTGAGCTAGCGGAAGCGTTGTCGGACGTCACTCCGGCTCGACGGTGTTTGTTGCCTTGCCTGGGACGAGGCCAGGGTTTCACAGGAACGTAGCCTGGGCTGCCGGGAGCGTTGTCCGGCACAGTCGTTCGCTTGTCCCGCTCGAGACACACCAATCCTCGTGCCCTCCGCTTGCCTTCAGCTCGCCCTTCTCCTTTTTCTTCGTCTTCACTAACCCGTTGTCACTCCAAGAACGTGACATTCCCCCCACTTGAAGAGCCTCGATTTATGAGGCGTAGTATCGCTGTGCTGCTGAGATGTCGACGAGCAGACCTTGGCATCGGTGAGCACCATAGCAGCACTCACGCACACACATCCGCGCACAAAAAGCACCATGAAATAAAAGACAAGAGTTCGGATAATATTTACAGCCGTGTCACCCTGTTCAAAACACTTCTTGCACATAAAGTCTCCCTCAGCAACAGAGAACGTCCTGCTCGTCGTCACAGTCTGTCCCCTCGCGCTAGGTAATTCATTTTTTTTTCTAAACTTCTCTAAAGTTCGCGCTGGCCTTCAGCGGCACCGTTTCCGCATTCTTAACTTTGTTTCAATATTCGTAGACCATAGCTAGAGTCTCTACCTCCCTGGAGTACAAAATATTACACTATTTAGAAACCCAACCACCCGTCGGTTGGCTCTTCATACTCGACTCATGAAGTCCGCTCCTACGTTGTCTCTTCCCTTAATGTACTCAACATGAAAACTCTGATCCTGCAATGCCATGCTCCATCTCATAACTCTGCTGTTAGTATGTTTGGCTCTGTTCAAAAACTCTAACGGCGGATGGTCGGTCTGTACCCTGAAAGTTCGCCCATACAGAAACAACTTGAATCTGAGGACGGCCCATACCAACGCGAGGCATTCTTTTTCGACCGTAGCCCGGAACATCGGAGAAGATCTCTCTGAATTCTTCGATCAGCGCACGCTCTTCGGCGCTTTTTATTTGGGTCCAAGTTGTTGTTTACATTACCGTCCTTCCATCCTTGTCGCTTCGTCCAGCTCGGTGCGATAGGTCCAATAATGTCGATTGCTACTCCCTGAAAAGGCGTCTCGGCCGTGGGCATATTCCCCAAAGGCGCCCTGCCCACTTTGCCTTTTGACACCGAGCGCTGACAGACGTCGCAAGATCTGACGTATCTTTTGATCTCGCTTTGCATCCCCGGCCAGAAAACTCTTCTGCCACCAGGCCCAGCGTGTTCTTTATGCCTTGGTGCCCGGACATGACGCCATCATGCGCGAGTGTCATCACCGCTGGTCTGAACTTTTTCGGGAGTACCAGTTGAATCGTCTTTCTCCCCGACGAATACTCAACAGACCTGTATAGCAGGCTGTTTTTCACAAAGAACTGGAACTTCGTCCTAGACTTCGCCCTTCTCATGATTTGCCCAACTTCATCAAAACACCTTCTGAGTGAGTCGTCTTCTCTCTGCTCTCGAGCGAGTGCCTCTGGAGTCGTATCGATCATTGATACCTGCGGCACGTTCAGGCCTAACTCTTCGTTTTTCTTTTCTCTCCTTCGCGGGACGCTTGTGTCATGGGTCGCAGCAACTTCCGCCGAATTCGCGTGACGTGAGCCATCGTTGTTTCTGCCTGCCCCAGACATCTCGTGGGCGTCCGCCCGTACCTCCGATCCTTGGTTTACCGCTGCGCCGTCAACAGGACTTTCTTCTTCCACTTCACTGGCGCTTTCCCATCCAGGATCTGGATCATCCGGACTTCGGACCTGCGGAATATTCCCCAACACCAGATCGTATAGTGGGTCACTAATACATTTCGCTAGAACCGTTCCAGTATAAAAGGGCGTCTGAATCGAAATCTTCGCCTCTGGTAGGTTCTTGACTGTCCGGTCCAATAGGAAAACGGCACTCGACCTTCCGGTGAAATTCTCCGGCGGGACCAGGTCCTTCCTGACCACTACTGTATTACACCCAGTGTCCCTGAGCACTTTTATTCGCCTGTTCCCTAGGCGTCCTTCAGCCACGGGCATATTCTCTGCAAGGAACTTCGGAGCTCTCCCAACGGCTGCATTCACCACCGGAATCTTGTCTCCGTTCCTCAGCGTGACGAAGGATTCCTCTGGCTCGTCCGCGGTAGCTGTAGGCCTTGCCCACAGGCATGAGGCCTGGTGTCTTCCGTCCTGTCCCGCCTTGCACTGATTAGCCCTGTGACCCGTGCGTCCACAGTTCCAACACGCGGGTGATTTAAACCCTTGAGCTTTGCTCCGGCAATTTTCTGCTTTGTGACCCGCTTTCCCACAGAGAAAACAGCGGCTGCTTCTCCTGGAGTCGCCTTTATCATTATTAGCTGGATCTCCTACACTCAGTTTCTTTCCAGTCTCTTCTTTCTGTTTGCCACCTGTGCTCGATTGCACTTGCGCCTCTAAAAGAGGTCAGCTTTTGCTGCCACTTCATCCAAAGTTCGGCAGTCCCTCTCTTTAAGGAATACAGATAGCTTGCTTGAGCAGGTCCTAAGAAACTGTTCCACGAGAACCGTGTCTCGTAACGCTTCGAAGGTCTTTTCGATTTCTGACACCTCAACCCACCGATCAAAGTAACCTGCCAGCCTAGAGGCGAACTGCCTCCTAGTTTCACCCTCCTCGGGTTTAGCATCCCGAAATCTCTCACGGTATCCTTCCTTTGTGTACCTAAATCTCTGGAGCAGAGCCAGTTTTACTTTAGGATAGTCCAACGCGTCCGTGGGTGTCATGCGGCCAACCACCGTGAGCGCTTCTCCTGTCAGACACAAGCCTAATGTCGTCGCCCATTTGTCCTGAGGCCATCCCAAACCTGTCGCCGTGCGCTCAAAACGCTGCAGGTATGCATCGAGGTCGTCCCTCCGCTCGTTGAACTGCGGGATTAACTTGTGAGGACTCCCTCGGAAAGCTTGGACTGGCGCGTCTCCGAGTCCTTCATCAGCGCCTTCCTGGTGACCCCCTCGCGCAGCGATTCTCAACTGCAATATCTCCCTTTCTTTCTCAAGGGTAGCTTGCTTAGCTAGTTCCCCCTCGCGGATGGTAGCTTGCTTAGCTAGTTCCCCCTCGCGGGTTTCCCTTGCCAACTCACGCTCGTGAGCTCTCTCCTCTCTTAATCGCGCTCTTTCGTCGTCCACCCATTTTCTCAACTCTGGCCCAGCATAGCCCAGTTTCTCTCCGACAACCGTTAATCTCTCTACCTCCATCGTTTCGTACGGCTTTCAATCCCAACCGCTTCTCTATGCCTCCCGGAAGAACGAGACATCAAAATGGGCCATGATCCTGGCAGGCTCGCCAATTGTCACGTTCCTCCGAGGAGACGAGGGCGTATTGGAGACCGAAGTGACGCACGAAAGTAGAAGGAAGAAATCAATTTAATCAGACACACCAAAGAAATATGCATAAAAAGGAAAATCGAATAAAAAGAAAAAAATGTTGGAATTAAATACGAGAGGTCTCTAGAAACACGATCAGCTTGGTGTTCTCTCAAGGTCTAATCGGAGCCTGAAGTTCACTCACAGTTCCTGAGTAACGATGGATGCGGAGCCGACCCTTTATCGCTTGCGTCAGAGCCACGGTTTCCAGGGTGACATACTTGAGCCCGGCAAGCTTGCGATGGGCCAACGGCAACCGGCCGTTCGTCAGGCTTGATGGTGTTGCCTCTCCTGGGGCGAGGCCAGGGTTTCGCAGGAGTGCGGCAATGGCTGCTGGTCCGAGGTCAGATGCCGCTCCTGTTCGACTGTGTTGCTCTTCCTGGGATGGGGCCAGGATCTCTCAGGAGCGTAGCCTGAGCTAGCGGAAGCGTTGTCGGACGTCACTCCGGCTCGACGGTGTTTGTTGCCTTGCCTGGGACGAGGCCAGGGTTTCACAGGAACGTAGCCTGGGCTGCCGGGAGCGTTGTCCGGCACAGTCGTTCGCTTGTCCCGCTCGAGACACACAAATCCTCGTGCCCTCCGCTTGCCTTCAGCTCGCCCTTCTCCTTTTTCTTCGTCTTCACTAACCCGTTGTCACTCCAAGAACGTGACAGGGGGACAGGCAGAGAGTATTTTGCTTGGCTCGCCTTCCTATCTGTCTGCTTCCACATCTGGATATTTGTCTCCCACCACCCCATCCTCAAGTTGAAATTGGGATTAGTTTGCAATGATAAGATTTTCAAGTGGCTTTTTGTATTCTCCTGTTAGATGTCGTTGAAAGCAGGTCACAAAACAAAAACTTGCTTTGTAACGTGCCGTATTTACAATTAATGTAAAAAAATGTGGGCATTATTTTTCACTATCCTGAAATCGCCAATGTTTCAAAGCGTCTCATAATACTCCTGTAAAGGGTTTATAAGCAGCTTTATACCACTAAGGTCATCGAAGATAGAACTTAAAGGCCTTCTAAGCTTGAAATTGATTAGTTTGTTTACTGAATAGTATAAATTTATCACTGGTCACTCTAAACGAAATAATATTGCATTGCTGTGATAATCAGACCTGGAATAATTTACCTTCATGCTGTAGCAAGAGCTCAATCTCATAAAATGGACCAGTTGAATTTTTATTGAAGAAAGCAAGACAACGGGTGACGTGCTTGAACCGATAGCGAATTATCACCTTTTGTCTTTGTGCATTCAACAACTGAAGGGATCCGAAGAAAATTGCAGAGTGACAAGCTGCAAGGCTCGAATCCAGACATGCCTGTTTAGCAATTTTGTAATCTATTTAACAGTTTAGCAGGTCATTGTTGGTTGTCCAGATCGAGCCAAGTCAATATTATTCAACAACATTAATTTGTTTTGCAGTCGTATAAATATATTTGAAAGAGGGAGGTGAAAGTCTTATTTTGAGCATGCCAATTTAAAATTTGATCAAGAACTATTATAACTTCTTCTATAATTATT
This sequence comes from Ixodes ricinus, assembly GCA_037355805.1. Lineage (NCBI taxonomy): Eukaryota > Metazoa > Arthropoda > Arachnida > Ixodida > Ixodidae > Ixodes > Ixodes ricinus. Next base: position 110,241 of record JAZHYW010001100.1, on the reverse strand, counting down.
TAGCAAGAAAGGGTTGAAAAGCAGAAACCTGCCATTTTACACGAGAGGGATGTTGTCAGTAAGCACAATTGCCAGCCCATGCTTTGCTAAAAGTTCGCCCGTTTAGGGTCTGTAAAAAGGCCTTGAAAAAGCGAAGCCACTCGAGTAAACATGGAATTTGGCTTGGGTGCGCACTGAATCGGCAACACATAGTTTGCATGTTAGAGCAATTTTATGTTGTGTGTTTCAGTATTGAGCCTATTACATTCCTAATTTACAAAGGTTGTAATGCGACATTTCCAACAACTTCTAATCTGCTTGTAATGTTTTACGTTTTAGTTCGCTTGGTTCCCATTCACATTTAGCCACAATGTATGTGATTTTGGAATTAAGAGGGGCAAGTGAAGTTGTGAGTTTTTATTTTATTTCTCCTTTCAGAGGTCAAGTCAACATGCTCTTCCCTTTCCCACCTGTCCAACGAGTAACAATAAGCATTTTTTTCTTGTGGACACAATAAGCCAGAGCTATCAGATTTTTTTCTCATCAGCATGGCAGTTTGATTGACAATACTTAGAGCTGTGTCAGTCAACAACTTTAATCAATGAAGCCAAACGAGGAAAGATGTCTGGTTTTTTAGCAGTAATTATCCTGGTTATGAGATGAATAGTCTATTTGCATTTAATTATTATATATCACTGCTGTAGGAAAGATAGTAGACCATGTGTTCATTCCCAACTCAAAACCTCTCAAATAATGGCACCATAGCTCTGGTTAATAGTCACTAAAACAATACACTATGTTTCCAACTGTTTACTGGTGATGTTTTTTATTATACTTATACTTGTAATTAAGTAATTTGTCTCTTTTACAGCAAACTGTTTACGGCTAGGGTTCCGTGAATTTTTCCTGTGCATAAACAAAAACTCAGGTCCCGAATTCGATGCAAAATAACTTCATTCTATGCAAAAGCTGATACGTCTCACCACTAGGATAAGCATTTTCAGTAGGTTAGTTATATATAGGCAGCATTTTCAAGATCAGTAGACTCTCAGGTAGATAATAACGGTTTCTCAAAGATTTGCCACTGTGCGACCCGCATCGGGCATGTCTACGCACGCACCGCCCTCTCTTTGTCGTCGTTCCAACCGCTTACGTGCCTAGTTTCCTTTCCTTTCGCTCTCCCTGGGTGGCGGTCCCGTCGCGCGTGTCTGGTTTACGCCCGGTGGCAGTCCCGTCACGCGTGTCTCGTTTCCTCCGGCTCGTCGGGCGGCGATAGTCGTCCACGCGAAATAATGACCACCGATCAAGACAATAATTGTGTCTGCGTACCTTTAGTCACGATGATCACCGATCGAGACAATAAATGTGTTCGTACCTCTGTCCAAAATTCTGTGTCACGCCTGTGTCGTGTGCTAAACAGCTTGGCTGGCCATCCCCTCCCCAGAGGGGAATGGCTGATGTTTTTTTTCTAGGCTCCACCTCCACCGCAAACAACTGTTTTCTTGAGGCCGAAACATTTTCGACCCTCCTGTATTCGAAATTCGTATGGGCGGATTAGTGCTGGCAAAAGGTATTCGCCACATCACAGGTGCTGCTATTTATTTATTTATTTATTTGATACCCACAGCGCCTTTCGGCATTACAGTGGGGGTTATACACAAAAAATCAAGTATGACGTAACAGGTACTACATTGGAAACATTCATAAAAGAGACAACCAATCGAACAAAAATATATCGCGAACATGAAACAACAAAGTCACAACTATCGCGACACACGGAGAAGATTGCAACAAGTTTTACAAAAACATGATTAGAATCATGCTATGAACCTTTTCAATCGAATGACGTGACTGTTTCTAGGGCAACATAAAAAGCATCATTGTCTATAACAGACGCTATGGTTGAAGGCAATCGATTCCACTGGGAAATCGTTTTAGGGAAAAAAGAGCTACTATATGCTACAGTCTTGCATCTAAGCTCACGCACTTTGTGGGCATGATCGACACGAGCAGATACATAATGTGGTGAGGAAATATAGGTTTCGCATGGAATACCAGATTGTGAATGATATATGCTATGGAAAAGCTTTAAACGAAGCTTTGCTCGACGGTGCTCGAGTGTGTCCCATTGTAATGTTTGTCTTGCACGCGTCGCGCTAAAATCACCACCCCGTTTTGGTTTTCCTAACACATACCGAGCGGCTAGGTTTTGCACTTTCTCTATTTTCTCTTTGTCAGTGTTTGTCGGAGGGTCCCATACCGTGCAGGCATATTCTAGTATAGAGCGCACATTTGTTTTATACAAGAGTTCTCGGATGTCCTGCGGAAACTGTCTAGTGTTGCGCTTTATGAACCCTAAAGATCTACTAGCTTTTGCAATAGTGAAATCCACATGTCGATGCCAACTCAGCGAGGTTGTGAAGTAGACGCCTAAATACTTATATTCAGACACTGTTTGTAAAATAAAATTGTTGACTACATAACGAAAATTAGTTTTCACTTGCTTCCTCGAAAACGTCATGGACACAGTTTTATCTAGATTAAGTTTCATCCCCCATTTTTCGCACCAGGTGTATATTGCATCTAAATCATTCTGTACTATCTGATTATCACTTTCACAGGTTATTTTTTTATACAGTACGCAATCATCGGCAAACATTCTCATACACGACGTAACGTTTTCATTAATATCATTTATATAAATTAAGAAAAGTAAAGGTCCTAAGACTGATCCCTGTGGCACCCCTGATGTCACATCAGCGATTGTCGATGCTGCACCACTAACTACGACGTACTGACGCCTTTCACGGAGATACTCAGCAATCCAGGAAATAACTTTAGGGTTAATATTAAAATTCGATAATTTTTGCACCAATAATGTATGGGGAACCAAGTCGAATGCTTTCCGAAAGTCTATAAAGACACAGTCTACAGTTGCACGGTTGTCCAGTGCTTGTGCGATATCGTGGGTGAATTCTGTTAACTGTGTCACGCACGACAGCCCCTTCCGGAAGCCGTGTTGGAATGGGTTAAACAGAGAATAACCATCAATGTGCTTCAGAATAGACGTATATAAAATATGTTCCAGAATTTTACAACAAACGGAAGTTAAAGAAATAGGACGGTAATTTGAAATAACATTACGAGCGCCTGATTTGTGAGCGGGAACAACAGACGCTATTTTCCAGTCATTAGGAAGAGCGCAATCATGCAAAGACTTCTCAAAAATCACTTTCAAATATGGAGTAATCGAACGTGCACAGGATTTCAGCAGGGCATTTGGTAAGCCGTCCGGGCCTGCAGCCTTTGAAACACTTGATCGCTCCAGTAAATTGTTTATCCCATGTGAGTCAAACAATATGTCTTCCATGGGCGCTACTCCACCCCAAACAGGCCTTTCAGTTCGGACGTTGTCTGCCACTGGTAACGAAAATACGGAGCTGAAATAACTGTTGAAACATTCCGCTTTATCAATAGGTTTGTTAATGATATTGTCACTATCTAGAAGAGTAGGAACCGATACGTTATCTTTTTTCTTTTTCTTAATGTACTTCCAAAGTTCTTTCGGATTTTCTTTAACTTTACCCTGAAATAATTCAAAGTAAGCATATTTCGCTTCGGCTATTTTAGTTTTTAATTCGCTGGATATTGCTTTCAATTTGTTGAGATTTACAGCAATCGGGTTGTTCTTAAATGCACGATAAATTCTTTGTTTTCGCTGTGTCAACCTTGAAGTTGTTTTGTAAACCAAGGCTTACTTTTATTTTGTCTGGTAGTTAGGATCCAAGTAGGGACAAAGCGCTCTTGAAGTTCTAGTATCTTCCTCTTAAAAAAATATCCAAAGGTCGCTTACAGTACAAGATTCAGCAAGTGTTTCAAAAACTATAAAGTACGAGTCTAGCGCGTTGCAAATCTCCAATCTTTATGTGCCCTAGATTCATTTCACAAACAACAATGTCATGATCGCTAATACCTGGTATTACCAGTTTTTTGGCCGGCTACTACGTGATGGACGTTGCATTCTGCCAAGGGGCAGAGAAGACATCGCTCTTCATGGATACAAAGTATTTTTAAGCCTATTAAGCTTCCCGTGTATGTGCTTTTCATGCTTAACGTTTAGGATAGCCTTTTTGTGTCTTTTTTCAGGAATTTTACAGTGGTCATTTTGAAATCCGTGTTTTTATCTGTTTTTTTCTATATATAAGAATACTGACAAGTGGCTACTTGCTAACAATATTTCGTTGCTGTGAGCACCCACATAATATTGTTACATTTTAGCGATGTGGTTTGAGTGGGTAATTTAATATTTATGTATTTCACCGCATCTCCCCCCCCCCCCCCCACCCTTAGCCCCAGGTATTCCAGACATTCCTAGCAAACGATTCGGGGAAATGGAGGGAAATCCCCTCCTGGCCGAATATTGCGATGCTTCTGTTGCAGATATGTGACAATTTTTACTCTAGACAGCCTTTAACTTCCCGCAAAACAAGCACGTGATCTGTTAAGACTACCGTATTTTGACTTTAATACTAATAGATAAAAATATTAGCTTAGTAAAGCCGCGTATGCACATTTGATTTCTAGCTTCTTGCAAAAATTAAATATCAAGTCTTCAGCCTTGCAAGGTAGCCTTGCATTCTTTTATGAATGGTTTCACCTTAGAGCACAAGAGGAGACACTAAGGATTTGTTGCAGACCTTGAAAACCCTTGGTGCTGCAAGGAAAAAGGTAAAAGTTGCATGAACGAAGGTCAACGCCTGAGTCTTTTAAGTAGGTCATTTCAGAAATCCAGAATGTTTATATTCTAGGCAGATAGACATTTTTATTGTGTTCCCAGATTTATTCTAATAATATTTAATAAACGTCACTATACTTCTCAGCAACTGTATCTTCTCTATTGATTTCACCTATGGCCAGTGACAAGTTAGAGATTCTAGGGCACCTCTTGTTTCCCTTATATATCTTGCCCAGTACTTCTATAATTAATCATGACATAAGCAGCAATCATAAATGGGCTCCTGAAGCAGCATCGAATCGGGCAAGTTTCTATTAGAAATAGAGCACCAGAAGAGAAGCCGTATTGTTCCAAACCTGTTTTCGGCCGTATTTGAGGTATTTAATATGTTAAGGTTTTTTATTGGCTTTTCGAAGCGTCAAATCATAAAGAAAAGTAGTCATGAAGGGCACTTTCTGAAAGAGTTCTTTTTAAGCTCTTTTTCTAACACTTATTTTTTAGTCATATTTGCAGAGATTTGAAACAGGAACAACATAAAGAAAGGGTAACCCACAACACACCTCTAACTTAGACGTGCTCTGTACAGCCCCTTTTTTATCCCTCGTCTACCTTTTTCAAATCTTTTCAAGTGGGCCTCACAAAAAACTGCCTCACAATGACCTGACTTATTAGAAAAAGAGCTTAGAACAACTGCTCAATGACCCTTTATGAAGGACAGTTGTTTTTTTCTGAAAAGAAAAGAACTCATAAGGGCTCTATACGGTGAACAGATTCATCGAAAAACGAGCTAAAATGAAGTTTTCAAAGATACTTCATAACGACCCATCTAAGAAAAAAAAATTACTCGTGAATGGTGGTCTATAAACTGTTTTATTAGAAACGTCTGAAAATAACTTTTTAACGGTTTTTCCGAATTAACTTTTGCATAAAAAAGCAGCTCAAAAGAACTCAAAAGAACTCAAAGAAAGAAGCTCTTTGAGGGGGTGCTTAAAATAACTTTTTTAGATTGCAAAATATGAACAAGCCGAAGAACCCCTAAAAGCTATTTTACGGCCAGGATTTGTTAAGTGTACCGACGTTTGAGACTATCTCATGTTTTGGTGACCCTGGTCCTCTGCTTTTAGTTTAAATTATTTTACCAATAAATACAAACAAGCATAACAAAAGTTAATTAGGCGGCGTGTTCACCTGATATTCAAGCACTTTGCACGAAAAAATAACAAAACAAATTTTCGGGTTACCTGACCTTTTAAAGGAATACTGAACTGTCTGTTAAGTGCTTGGATAGAATGCGCATGTCATAAACAAATGTCCAAGAAGAAAAAGTTTTTACCGCCATATTTCTTTCTCGAGAAACATATTAAGTTAGGTCCAATTTTGAAACGTCGCGGCCCGAAACAGGAGCACGTTTAAGAGTTGTTCCCAGAGTATTATTGGTATCTTGATATTTTATCTCACACTTTTATGAGAAAAGCAAACAAAAATGCAGATGCAAATTGAATCGACGAAGGCCAATTTTTTGTCATGCAAACAGTCTGTCGACAATAATCGGCGACTGAAACAAACAATATGGAAAACGCCATTTTCATATATTGCAGGTCGCCAAGCCGGTAGACGCAACGCTTTCTGGAAGGCCAAGTTGCAGTACGCTCCAGTCTTTATATGTAAATAGCAAGACGCAGGGAGTAATAGAAGCTGGTTACTTCACCTTACGCACGCGCTGACATCCTCCAAAGCAAATATAACACATTTTGTTTCTACATTGTCATATTGTCATATTGTCTGATATTGTCTGGTGTGGGAATACGTTTTGCCTGCCAACGCACACAATGCATGATCAAAGGCGTCGGCACAGTATTGGGTGTCGATATCGGAGCTATGGAAATGATCTACTAATAAAACTTTCCAATGAAGCTCAGTGACGATTTTTAACATAACACTCCCAATAAGTGACAAAAACAGAGACGCATCTCACTTCTCGCTTCAAGTAGTCAACGAACACCACTTCGAAACCCTTTCAGGCGATGAAGCTGTAGAAGTAAAACGCACACACACGCACTCCGTGCCACCTTTCATGTCCTTCAGCTCAACACGAACCTTGATTTAACATACCTGATTAGATGAAAGTAGACAGCGATTTTCCTCGACTCTCGATCTGTTTCAATTTTTGGTTATTTACTTACATCCTAAAACCCGTATCTAATTAGATTTCGGTCTAATTAATATAGGAATTCTTCATAAGACTGCGGTGTCCCTTTGAAGAACCTGAAGATCCGTATGGCAACACGCGAAAGAAGGAAATCGGTACGGGCTTGCTCGCTGCCTTCCACTTACAGTCGGCGACCGGGAGCGTAGATTAATGTCATACAAGATCTTGCTCGTAATGTAGGAACCGTGTTTCATTCTGTTTGTTATTCCGGCTAATGGCGTATATGTGAAGCGATCAAATACCCTCTACAACGCTGTGTTAAAGATATCTGCGCTGTAAAAAATAACTCTCTAAAAAGAAACAGAGAACGCTTGGCAGCTCTCTAGCCCCGAATTATCTGCTTTCGTCTGTCATTTTGATCCCGTAATTTTTGTTAAAAAATATCTTCGGTCCTTGTCCTTTCTGTAAAATGACCAACTTTCTGTTGCTCAGCCTAGTAGAAAAACAGTTTCTGTTCTTGAAAATGTGAAACAGAGTTTTTATTAAAAAAACGGGTTTCTGTTCTGCAAGTTTGGAAAAAGACAGTCCCGGTCTTTTCCAGATTGCAAGAAAAGTATTACAGCGATGAACACCAGAGAACTACGTCGCTGGTGGATACCTCACCATTCAAGTTCTAAATGCACAAAGAAGCGGGAATATAAGATACAATGGAGTTGCATATACAAACAGAACTACACACAAATAACAGCAACACAACAACCAAACCAATCCTGCACCCTTGTCTACGTATGAAATGTTCACCCGATCGCCCTATATGGCAGTCTTCTTTTTTAATCTGACTTTTGTCGCGACAACTGCGACATTTGTCGCATAAACACGTAGAGAGTGACAAAGTAGTACTCTCGCTTAATATTTATTTATAATTTTCAGAGGGAATAGTTTATATCTGTTATTTCTGAACTGTGGATTAGCACAGGACTGCTCACTTTTTGCAGATGTCTCTGCGCGCCAGGTGTTTGTTTTTCTTTGTGTGCTTCGTCGTCTAACCATATATATTATGGTATGGAATGCACTTGCTCTCTGCTTGTCGGCCATTCCCGAAACAAGTTACTCTCGTCAAATTTGAGCGAAAAATAAGTGTTGCCTAGCTGCACCTTCCTTTTTTCTTTTAATAATTTTTGGGCACCGTAGTTGGCGCGGTTTTCTTCCCGACTCTGACAACGAAGCACTACTGGTCTCGGCATCAGTGCTATGAGTACCTGTTGCAATGGGATTGGTTTAATATAGCGCGGAGTCCGCGCAGCAGTTGTTTGACGTATCTCTGTTAATCAAGACTGAAACCTTGCGTTTAAAATGTGTTTCAGACGGGATTTAAGGAACGTTAAAGTCGCATACAAAGCGACTGATGTGATTAAATATTAATGAGGTCGAGACCCGGGCTAGATTGTATTCATTATACATGATGTGGATTAAACAGCGCGAAAAGCATGAACGGAGAGCAAACGATCAACACAGGACAAGCGCTGACTCGGAATTTGAAACAGATAAAAACAAGGCAAGAGCTATAAAAACATAGTATAAGACATGCGTCCCTACCATACCTCGGCAAACCTCACTCATGAGGGCCCTCACTCACCCTCACTCACCCTCATCTTCACAGGTGAGGTGAGGGTGAGTGAGTATCTGAACCAGGAAAATTCATGAGTGTGAGGGTGAGTGAGGGCCGTGAGGGCCGTGAGGGCTGTGAGGGGCCGTGAGGGCGGTGAGTGCGTGAGGGACGTGAGGGGTGTGAGGGAAATGAGTGCGTGAGGGGCGTGAGGGGTATGAGGGCCGTGAGGGCGGTGAGTGCGTGAGGGGTGTGAGGGCCGTGAGGGCGGTGAGTGCGTGAGGGGCGTGAGGGGTGTGAGGGCCATGAGTGCGTGAGGGGCGTGAGGGGTATGAGGGCCGTGAGGGTGGTGAGTGCGTGAGGGGTGTGAGGGCCGTGAGGGCGGTGAGTGGCGTGAGGGGTGTGAGGAGCATGAGTGCGTGAGGGGTATGAGGGACGTGAGTGCGTGAGGGGTGTGAGGCCTCCTTCAGACGGAGCAACTTTCTCAGCAATTTCGATGTTGCTGGCGGATTGTTCCCCAGCTTTCCCTAGATCGACACGAATTGCTGACATCGGGTCCGGCTCAAAACAAGCGAGCAACTCGGAGCAATTCGAAGACGTTGAAAGCGGCTGCATCCAATCAGGGACGCAATATTTTCCCGTGATACCTCGTGCCGGTGATGATGACAACAAAAGACTTGGTTCAGGTTTGAAATTGATCGTTTTGGGAAATAAACTGTTTTAATAAACGGAGGGCGGTGAGTGTGTGAGGAGTATGAGTGCGTGAGGGCGGTGAGTGCGTGAGGACCACGAGTGCGTGAGGGCCATCAGGGGTGTGAGGACGGTGATTGAGTGAGGGGTATGAGTGCGTGAGGGGCGTGAGGGCCGTTAGGGCGGTGAGTGCGTGAGAGGCATGAGGGCCGTGAGGGGTGTGAGAACCATGAATGCGCGAGGGGTATGAGCGCGTGATGGGCGTGAGGACCGTGAGGGGTGTGAGGCTAGTGAGTGCGTGAAGGGCATACGTGCGTGGAGGGCGGTGAGGCGCGTGAGTACTATGAGTGCGTGAGGGGTGTAAGGACCGTAAGGGCGGTGAGGGGAGTAAAAGGCATCAGTTCGTCAGGGATCTGAGCTCAAATGAAGCGCTTCCATTTGCATGTGGGCTTTTGCGAGACGATGAGTTCTCTGTGAGGCCTGATTTTGCTTGAAGGCGTATATAATTTGTGAGTGGTCGCGCGGGTATTGGCCCTTGGGGCCTCTCGCGGCATCTCCCGGCAAGTAAGATCGACGCTCGCCTCACAAAAATTTCGCCGCGCGGATGCTTGGTGCGGTTTGGTTATTGGGTAACGGGTAAGAAAGAAGGAGTTTCTGCGAGCTAAGGCTCGCTTCTTGGTGATATTTGATAGCGCGGTTTGCGCAACTAGCGTTAGGTTGGCCGTTTTCTTTGTTATGTTTGACAAAAAAGGAAGCTGGGTCGGAATGGTTAAGAGTTCGCTCGCTCGCCGCTTCAGACAGCGAGTCGCCGGTGAACGGGTGGCGTTTTGCTGGTTGACGGCGGATGAAAAACCGGCGCTGTGCTCTATAGCAGAAGTTACTGCTTGAAGCGCTCTGACTTTAGAAATCTTTGCAGACGGCGCATGCAAACTCAAGTGAACTGCGAGCAGTCGCCCTTAGCCTCTTCTCTTTTGTTCTAATTGTACAGGCTATTCAAAAAAAGTACACAAGCATGACTTTGTGGACAGATATCCTCAAAACATCATGTTGATATTGGTTGATTTTGAGCACTAGTACACTCTATTCGGTAACACAATATGAAACTTGATTTCATTATTTCTTTGCATTGAAGAATTGGGCGATCAGTTCACTGTTTATTTCGTTAAAGAGCACTCCTGAAAAATCATAGTTGCTTCTTGTAATCGACTGATATTTATTATGTCAGTCATTCGGTCCGTACGCACTACGTTTGCTGGAAACAAAAGGTTTCGGAGTGCTGGGCCTTTGTATGCGCACCTTTCGCTTCCGGCAGAGGGTCACCTGTCGATGAGTAGACTCCGTATCCCCTCAGAAGCACTAATGCCAAAATTAGCACTTGCAGAAAAGCCGGAATTTCTTCTGAAAACCCGCTATCTCGTAACTAAAAATTATAGAAGTGGTGTTTTAACTTCCCTGAAACACTGTGACCATTTGTAATTATGAATTTTATGAATTTATGGATTGCAAGCTTAAGTCACTCGTGATACAAATCAGCTGCACTGGGATTTGTCCACAACAAGGAATTATCTTCAAAAACATCTGGCACGTTAATTTTTTTTCTTGTAGTTCTATTGCACAAGACGACAGTGCACCAATAAATTGGCTTATTATGAATCGAAAAGTCACGCAAAAATAGATAAAAATTAATAAAACCTAATTGAGATATCAGCACACGAAAGAGCAATTGAATGTAGTAGACATGAGCACATGCATAAGCGGAAAGCGTGTAAGGCTGTAGGCAAGCTGGCGTTCTTCGAGTTTTTTTATTTTTTTACCCTGTCACTAGTAGCTGTACATTGCATTCATAAAATTTATTATGCTAAGAAAAAAGCTATTCAGAGACATGTATGCATTTGCTAATGGTGCTGCCGACAAGATCAATGGCGAATTAGAAATTCCAGGTATGTATAGATATTGTTGAATTACGTGTAAGGTCAAACGGTAAACAACGCTCAACACTAAGTTTTAGTTAACCCGAGATTAAGGACAATTGAATCGGCACCAGAGAAGGGACGTGCGTTCCAAAGTAATGTTTCAGGTCTATAAACGTTGGGGAGTAGTACTTAGATCGCAGTTATCCAACAGCGCTCAGCAACAGCAGAAACAACGTTGAGCGCTAGCGGCGAGATACACGCACGGTTTCATTTAGACTCAACCAGTGAGGTATGCACTCGCAATCTTTTATTTCTCTAAAAATTTCACAACAATCCTTTATGAAATAAATCATATATATATATATATATATATATATATATATATATATATATATATATATATATATATATATATATATATATATATATATATGTGTGTGTGTGTGTGTGTGTGACACGGTGTCACGCGTGTGACTGTGCACGTATTCAATGTGGACGTGAATGTTTGTGTTTTGTTCGTCAACACATATACATATACAGACGTGGGCAGGAGTTACACTTCTGCGGAACACTTTTTTAGGTTGGGCCACCTAGGCCTATGCGCGTGCGCGTTTGCGTAATTTGTTTGCATGTCTGTGTGCGCGTTTGTTATTTTTTTCTCTCTCGCTCTTTTTTTTTAAATATTGAAATAATTGTTATGGAGAAACCGACACTGTTTGTACAATGACAACATCTCCAAAAATACGCCATTTAATAAAGAAGAAAATAATCGCGAACATTTGGTCCTGCGAATAATTCACCCCATGGTAATGAATATAGAGCACACCGACCCGAATCTCGGAAGTTCGTGCTTGGGAAAATTCTTTGAAACCGGCACTTTGAGAAATTCGCGAAATAAAGTCGTTTAAAGTATACGAGTATACAGGCCTATTTTCAATGCCTGGCATAAGTCCATAAAGCAAGCACTTCGCCGAATTTTTAAGAGGGGTCCTTTCGCATAAAACATAATTATAGTCGAGATTTACTCAAAATAAATAAATTTATCATAAATGTGCGCGGTCAAATTTGCACGTAGTATAGTCATCGCAACCAGTCAACTCAAAATTTGAGTAGTCCTCGTAAAAAAATAACCCGGGAGCGCTTTCCTTCCTACCGGTAGCGCGAGCGGAAATACAATAATTGCACGACTGGTAGGAAAACAGTGGGAACGAGATGAAAAGAATCGGGAATGTTAACGAGGGTAGAAAGTTGGGCAAGTTAGCGATTCATAATGATTAAAAAGCGCAAAAAGACGACGGACACAGAAGAAGACACAGACACAGCGCTCCGATCCCAACAAGTTTGTTGGGGATCGGAAGTGTTTTCTTTTCTTGGGGATCCCCCAAAGAGATGAAGGACCTGACGGGCTGTCATGACTTCAGCTCGGAGGTTCTCGAAAAAGTAAAATACGTTTAATATTTACCGTCATATTTTTTTTTCAACTGGATGAAATTATAATTGTAAAATGTGTAACCCTTGTTGTAGTAAGCACAGCAGAAAAAAAAAACAGCAACAGCAGAAACATATATGCACAAAGATATAACAAAAACTGAATTTCGATGCTTAAAAAATCAAAGCTGCGTTTTCATGCCGGACAGTGTTGAGTAAATAAAGCTAGGTATAATAAATATAAAAGCAAACCGAACTAAAAAAGAAAAAAAAAGCTTATAAAAGGCTCGTCTTTCTCGGCCACTTGGCCAAGGTGCAAAATGAGTCGAAGGGAAACAAACCAAAAGACAAAGCATCCCCTCCCGAGGGCCGCAGCGCCTAGGTGTCTGGTGACCGAGCGGCGGAGCGGCGGAGGACGGCGCCGGCTCTTTTTCAAGCGCACATGCACGCCGACGGTGGCGACTCGCGCCTCCGCGCACAACACCAGCGTCAACGCACCAACTGCGGTGACAGCACAAACTATTTTTGAGTTTGAGTGAGGACCTACCATCAGTTACGCAAAATTATCGATAAATTGACTATCGATACTAGCGATAGTTTTACGATAGTCGACTATCAACAGTTTTACTATGGTCGACCGTTGATAGTCGCTATGAATAGTACTATCGATAGTTTTCCGGTAGTCAACTACCGATAGTACTATTTATAGTTTTGCGATAGTCGACTATTGATAGCACTTTCAAAAGTATTTTTGATAATGTAACTTAGATACTACTTCAGAAGTATGCTCTTTATATAGTTTTCCGAAAGTACTATCGATAGTTCTTCAGAAGTATAGTGTTGATAATTTTTCGGAAGTGCTCTCGATAGCTTTCCAGAAGTGCACTGTTGATAGTTTCTCGGTGATTTACTGTCATTATTTTTACAACCGTATTTGTATCGTTTTTCTATAGTTTTTTTTATTGTTCCTTGATAAGCCTGCTGAAGGCTCCCGTCGTGAATTCTTATGAGCTTTGGAATATTTCCTGGGTTGCCAAACGCAACCCAGGAAATATTTGGCATTTTCAATTACTATTACCAATGTTACTCAAATCTATTATCAATGGTACAGTATCAATAGTTTTCAATAATTGAGTGCCGATAGCACGCAATCGATATTTTTGCGGTAGTCGACCATCGATAGTGTCATCGATAGTTTTTACGGTACTCGGCTCCGGATGTATTGATAGTTTATACATATGTACCGACAGTCAACCAACGATGGCATACTATTGATAGTTTTATAATGTATTCTCTTGACAGTAGAGAGTTTCAGTAGATTGTGTTCGCACTCCGATAACGATAGGATGCGGGCGCAAACACAGTTGTCGGTTGTCGATGTAGCGCGTATCGCTATCAGAGCTGCAGAAATATCTGCTAAAAAATATACAAATCCACCTCTTCACAGACTGCACTGAGGTGAAGTCCCTATATAATATTCACTGGTAACAAAAAGCAAATCGAGGGTCTTTACACCGAGGCCCTTAAGCGCCTTATCAGTCCACCAACGAAACCGCGCCGCGCACGCCATCAAGAATACTTGCACGGCTCTACAAAGACACGACGGGACCGCCGTAACGATACGATGGATCCTGGGACACGATGCGCACCCCGGCAACGAGCGGACCCACGAGCTGGCGAGCGAGGCTTCACAACACCGCTCCCGGCACGGGGACCCGACGTGGCTGACACCCTTCCAAAGACCCCAAGGAGCGCTGGAGCCGCCGCCAACGAAGACGGCAGGGCCTGCTTCCTATCATACCTTGGCAAACCTCACTCATGAGGGCACTCACTCACCCTCACTCACCCTCATCCTCACAGGTGAGGTGAGGGTGAGTGAGTTTCTGAACCAGGAAAATTCATGAGTGTGAGGGTGAGTGAGGGCCGTGAGGGCCGTGAGGGCTGTGAGTGCGTGAGGGCCGTGAGGGCGGTGAGTGCGTGAGGGGCGAGAGGGCCATGAGTGCGTGAGGGGCGTGAGGGGCGTGAGGGCTGTGAGGGCGTGAGGGGTGTGAGGGCCGTGAGGGTGGTGAGTGCGTGAGGGGCGTGAGGGCCATGAGTGCGTGAGGGGCGTGAGGGGCGTGAGGGCTGTGAGGGCGTGAGGGGTGTGAGGGCCGTGAGGGCGGTGAGTGCGTGAGGGGCGTGAGGGTGAGTGAGGGTGAGTGAAGGGCTGAAGGTGAGTGTGAGTGTGAGTGTGAGGGTGAGTGAGGGGATGAGGGTGAGTGTAGCTGTGAGGGTGAGGGTGAGTGAGGGGCTGACGTGAGTGTGGCTGTGAGGGTGAGGGTGAGTGAGGGCGACCTAAAATGCCGACCTCTGGTCCCTACATCACCCAGTCACATCAGTGCATCGTGAAACGTAAAAATTCTACATGCACTTGACGTCTTGCTTATACATAGCTCGCCCAGACAAAGTTTTGAGGGAGGTTTTTGGAGGCCTACATGGGATTATCAGTCTGGATGAGCTACGCATAAGCGGGACGTCAGTGACATTATCTAAAAATGTGTTTCTAAAGCTTCTTCTTTTATATTTATATATTTCAAGTAATAAACTTCCAGTTGCGAGTCGGCGCTTTTCCTGTGTTGATCGTTTCCTTCTCTCCGTTCCCGTTTCTTGCATTGTTTGAAAAATATAGCGTAGGATTAAACAGCCTCGTATTCTAGCTTTATCTCCAAACTCGTTTAATGCATAAAAGGCGGTACTTAAGGGTTCATGAAATGAATTTTGGGCTAAGCTAAATAATTTTAGACTGGAATGTTACTAATCGCATATCGTTTAGTGTGTCAAAAGGAAGCGGGCAGAGAGTAAGAAGACTGATTTTCGGTACGAAAATTAAAAAATATAGCGCACTATTTCGTACCTCTTTTCCTTCAAAAGCTTTCCGCCATTTTCACCGTGAGATATCCGCGGTACCCAAAGCACATCAGCCCAATCCACCTCAGGCATTGGACACGAACACCGCAACATATCAATCCGTCGACGAACATTTGGATTCGCGTTTGTGGCCACTGAGTGCCGTGACGGTATTTCTCATCACTTGCGAATGATAAGTTCCATGGTGTGCTTAAAAAGCACGGTGGAAGCTCAGAGTCATCGTACCGGTTCACAAGCACTTCGTGACTGCGTGATTTCTTATTTCGCTTTTGAGTTGAGGAGGAAAGCTAAGGAGGAAGAAGTCTCAAAATCGCGTCGTGGCCCCCCTTTAGGGAGGCATCGTTTAAAAGCGTTTACAAGATATTCAACAGTCGTTTCGCGCACTTTTCCCGCTAAATTTACTGGAGAAGCTGAAATGGTGTTTAGGTCACGTCACGTTTATTACTCCGCTAAATTTAGCGTGGAGAGTGAATTGCTGTATATGTTACGTGTCGTCAATCTCTACGCTACATTTTACGTGAAATGCAACCGTCCGGTCGGACGGACAAAGTTTCTGGGGTTGGGAGTTCCATTGAAAATCGGAGGAACTGCCCTTGTGCGGAAAGGATTTTATTTGTGTCGTAGTGAGCTTTCTGATAGCAACGTTTTCGCTCAAGTGATGCAGCCGTAATGCATTGTCTGGCTGTACTTTATGTACTCCATGCGACTTCATTGTACATCGTCCATACCTTCCCGATTTGCGGTATGAAGTAAACAAAGACAACCCTAAAAAGGTCCGGCCCCTTTTTTTCGGCATTCGCTTAATTGAGAACTTGTTGAAAAGTATTTCCGGGGGGATTATTAATTTAATGTTTTACTTTATTTTTACATCAAATACCACCAAAAGATAGCGGTAGTCAATGTTTAGAGTGTATTTTTTCTCATTCATCTTTCATGAAATAATTGCGAAGCTAGATAAAAATAGTATACCAAGCACCCACTCAATATTAATGACAACGCTAGAACAACTTGGATGAGCATGTTGGCTGAAAAAGAATTTTTGATTTTCCATTTTCTATTTTCCTCTTCCTAGTTTTTTTTCTGCTTGAATAAAATACCAACCGTAAATATTGAAAACACCTCGTACGTATTTTTGCCGCTGCAAATGGCCATACGTTGGGGAAGAAGGAAAGGGGAGGGGAGGGGAGCAAGTTTAATTGAAAATGCATGAGATGCGTCCGGTCTTCGGTGTAGACGTCGAAGCGTGCCTTTTTTAAAGTACTTACAGGAGAACCGACAGACTTCTACTTCGCTTTTATTATTAAAAAGCAAACAAGTTTACTTCCTTCTTTTTCTGACGGTCGAAAGGTCAATTACGCAGGACACGAGACCCAGCTGGAAGGCTGGAACCTGTACACGCCCCTTTCATAAACCTGGTGAGGAGCGGCACTGCCTTCCGGACGAGCCCGATGATGGATCGGGCGCACAGTGTTTGCAGACACGATGGTCGCGTCCGGTCGGAAATTCGACCATTACGGCGCGCGTATCTGGCCGCATCTCGGAGCGTACAGCTCGGCAAGAGTGGACGCTGCGTACGAATCGCGATGCACCGGTAGAAAAGACCGTTGACACCGCCCTAATTGGGGGCCTTGCCAATGCCGACTAGGAAAAACAAGGCCTGCTCGTGACGTCGTTATAAGTGTGTCCCCGACCCGCCCCCAAGCGACAAACACTGAAGCTCGACGAGAGACGCCGCAAAGTGGCAGATGCGTCCATCTTGGCGTCGCCGCGTGCCAGAGTCGCGCGCGTTGTGAGGCGCTGCTACGACGCGCTAGCAGTGACGCTGACGCGAGCGAGGCGGCGCAGCGCCAATGCACTAGTGATGACGTATGAGGGGAAAAGTCATAGGCCTTGTATTCTCGGTAATATTGGGCTTGCGCAGCAGCTGCACGCGAGCTTGCAGCTCTAGCGTTCAGAGTGCGTACCGGTTTATCTGATCAAGATATGTCGTTTTTTTTGTTGTTTTTTACTTTGTTTTTTTATAATTATAACGGGCAAGAAAAAGAGGGCCACAATAAACCAGTAAAAGTTAAGTTGGTTATTTAGCAAAGTTTGCAGCGTTTTCAAGAGCACGAAATGCTTTTTAACGAAACTCCAGAATATCAGAAAATTGTCGGTTCCTCCGTCCGTCTTTCAGTGCATATCTCCGCTAAATTTGGATCCAGACTGTTAAAAGCGATTCTCAACCAAGGGAGTTTCCGACGTAGAAAAGTTTGTGAGCAGCAGCAGAGCCTCTATTGTCGACGTTTCCAGCAGAACCTGCTCAAGACATCGAAAATAAAGCCTCTGCCGCTGCTCACAATTTTTCTACGCTCAATTGAGTGAACGAATTCGACGTCCCGTGACGTCAGCTTATCACGTGACATCACGGCCTGTCACCATGACGTCACGTCTCGTGACTCATGTCGCTGACGTTAGATCACGTGACGTCGTGGTATCGGAAATTGTGGCGCCGATTTCCCCGCTAAATGTAGCATGGAAAATGATGGCACGTCATCTTATTTTACGTGAAATCAGGTCACGTGACCCGGTCATCTCACATCGGGTCACGTGACACCACGACTTGATAACGTGACGTCAGTTTTCCCGCTAAATTTAGCGAAAAAACTAATAAACAGCGCCGGTAATTGTTTTTTAATTACGATGTGCGTGATTCCTATCATTCGTGAAAACTTCATCGGGTCCTACAGTCTCAGAAGCCCCCAAGTATGTTTCGCACTGCGAGGCATTCGAAACACTATTCAGTGGTTATCGTTTTCTCAATCCAGCAAATTCGGTAGCTTGATGGACATCATGGACATCCGGTGTCAATTTGAACGTTTTCAACTAAACATATTTTCTGAAGGAGCGCGAGGAACTGGGCCTAGACCGGCAAGTAAATTCCCCAAAACTTTCTCATAAATTTTATTTGTAGAAATACAATAAAACCAAAACCGAAACTAAACTGCAACTTTACTGGTCCGCCGTCTTGTTGTGGCGTCAGGTGTATAAACATCAACATATGGGCAGTGTGTGCCTGTTTTGCCCAGCGTCAGAAGCAGTCAAAAGGCCGTCGCCATCGTCCGTGAGAAATAATTGACTACGATTCATAAAGCTTGTCTGTGTCAAGCAATGGCCAGCAAATATTATAAGATTTTCAACACGAAATTTCGGAAGATTCCCCGTTTGCATTCGATCCGCCGGCATCGCTTCCGAGAGGACCACCCATGGCGGCTGCATTCGCGGTCCGTCGACATGTGGACCTATATGTCGCTCCAGAAGCGGAATGGTATGGAAGGTCTGGTTTGCTAGCACGATGCGAACTGTTTTCTAGCACGACGCGAACGCTAGGAGCCAGCGTTTGCGTCGAACTGCTGGACCCTCTTCCTTCGCAGAGTCGGTAGGAAACCGGTGAGATACGTTGCATTTCTTCGTATTGCCATTGCACCCTCACGCATATCCCTGATTCTCCCCACCCTCGATCGCATGCGACCAACAGCCTAAACCAGACACAATCCGCAAAACAACAAACGCACACTTTGGCCGCGACTCTCACTACAACGCATATCGCCGCGGAGGAAGGATCGTCGTCTGCTCTCGGATACTATGTCTGACGTCACGAGCGCCCCTGCTCGTTGTTGCCAGTAGAGCGGCTAGTCAGCAACTCGGAGGTGTACGCGTAACTGAGGTGTACGCGTATACTTCACAATGTGTTCTCTCTGAAAGATAATGAATATTTTGATGAGATATTTTACCATATCAGGGCTGTTTATTTAGTGCATGTTAACACTTTTATAAAAATCGATGACCATCACCGGCCTAAAGGGCTCGAAGCCTTTTGGCCGCGTGAAACATCTCACCGATTTCACTGGTTACATTGGTTAAAATAAGGCCACTGATTGATGACCCGTCTGCATCGTATACGAATAGGCATGCAGAATATATTGAGAGTGTACAGTCTCAGACATTCCTGTATGTTTACGTTCCCCGCGGTGAGCTCGAAACATCAATCACGGGTCCATATTTAGCCAGTTAAACCGATGAGACCAGCGAACGGTATGCGCGTTTAGTCGTCGTGCAGTAGCAGTGGCAACATGGCGTTCGCTCCATTTGCCTCTGAAACCGCACGACCACTCGATCATGATGCCGGTCGCCCTTCTCATTGGTTGAAATGGTTAAACGATGGCCTATGACGGGTGTTTCGAGCGCACCGTGGGGAAATATGCATGCAAAACCGACTGAGGGTAGAGATGACGAGACCAGACTTGTACGTGACGCGTCACAAGTAACGCATTACCTGTATCTAGTTATTAGCGATAGCCAGGAGCGCTTAGTAGCGATGATACAGTAGCAACAGCAGACAACGAATTCTGCATTTGCCCGCAGCAGGTGGGGACTGCGCGTGCGCATAAACAAGATTTGCGTGAAGCGTCTGTACATGCGTCATGCCGACAACAGCGTTACCCGGCTTCGAAACCTCCTGATTTCGCCGCGGTGCGGCGTTGCGAGAAGGAGGCCCTTGCGACTCAACGTTACTAGATTAGCTGAGTTTCGCGCAGTTACGAAACAGCCCAATCGCGGCGAGAAGTTTTGGTTTCGCCATATAGTGGATGCCCGGAGCACAACCCAAAGTGAGGTCTCTTCCGACTTTCCCTACGAGCTGCCGCTTCTCAGAGCTGAATGGGCTTTCGTTCACCCTCGCTCTCTCGCTGGTAGCTTTTAATATTGTCTTTTTTTTTTTTCTAAAACATGGTTTTGCGTTCGTCGCGGACGATTACAAATTCTACCTCTGGCAGGTCTTCATTTCAGGCTTCAATGCTGCTAACTATAGTCGGTGACAGGTCAAGAACGAAGTGGAAGCTCCTCCCACCCCTTTCCACTTCAGCGGAGCGAACGGTGGAGAGGAGGTCGCCTCCCCTCCAGCGTTCGCTCTACTAAAGTGGAAAGGGCTGGAGGAGCTTCCACTTCGTTCTTGACCTGTCACCGGCTATAATAGTCATTTTCTTCTTTTTGTCTTCTTTTTTTTGGGGGGGGGGGGGTGGCAAAGCACGATGAAGACTTTTTTTTTTTTGGCTCACTTATAAGTTAACGTATTCATATCTCCTTTTAAACATCATTTCACTGTTTCCAAAAAAAAAATTACTGGTCACACTTCCTTGGAGAACAATCAATGGCGCCATTGTTACAGTGGTTTCCTCTCTTGAGATAAACGTATTATTCTATTCCAATTTTGCTTCTTAAAAAAAAAAACAAGGGCAGTCCAGCATTCATTTGCTTTCATGCACATCCTGGACTTTACAAAGCTTAATAAAATCATCAGCAACACCACGTTTATTATTTTGGCAATTACAATGAAGAAGTGAATTCTCCTATTATATCAAGTATGAATCACTGTGAGTCTCAACAGAGTTAAGACAAAAACAAACGAGAAACAGAGGGAGAAGGGGTCGAGAGCGCGCGGTGGGGTCGAAACGCCAAGTTCTGATTGGACTGATTAGAGGCTAGACCTGAAGCTAAGCTGCCTTTGTCTCCGCTGCTCTTGTCGAACGCGCTCAGATGCGAGAGCCAAGCACCGGACGCCGGCGTTCCGCGTTCTAACGCGTTCCACGAGAGTGCAGTGGAGGCAAAGAGAGCTAGCTTTAGATCTACCCACAAAATCGGTCCAATCAGAGCTCGGCGTTCTGAAATCACTGCGCGCTCTCGTCTCCTCCTCTCCCTCACTTTCTCGACGTATTGCTTCTTTCAAGTTCCGAGTGAAGTTTTCGATAAGTGGTAGTATTTACCTATTACATTAAAGCAACCCTTTCGTGCGGTAAGGAAAGCAATACTTTCTTCGCAATGTATCTTTGTGCAACGTCGGCGGCACTCTGATTACTATTTTTAAGTTCTCATTAGTTTTAAGGACGACCATGTTTTCTTGGTTTTGATGGCTACAAGTCAGACCTCTATGGCACCTTTGCTTGGTGATTCTTTAAGATCCTCGTATGCTAGCGGCGTCTTCGTTTTCTTATGTACTCCATTCAAAGCGATGCAGCATTTAAAAAGCGTCTTTTCGTCAGTGTTTAAAAGTGTAACTACAAAACTGCTGGTAGTATCACGCTCTGCCGAAGATGTTAATGCTTAAATTTATGGAATCATGGAACTTTGGAAATTATGCCAGTTTTGGCTGTTGAAACGTACTTACATATTTAGCACACTCGGGCATTTATTTTAATGACACAAGAGTTGTTACAGCGCGCAGACAAAGCTTGTTTTTTCGTTGTTTTAGGTATTTTATTGTATGGCTCATATTTTAATCTTCAGCAATTAGTTATAAACAAAACATCAAAATACATGCGGGAAATGTCTATTCCTTAGTACAGTGGTTCTCAAATACCTGCCTCATCAGTCAAGCCCGGTAATGAACGTTGTCTGTTTTCAGGTCGAGAAGAAATGTTTCAGTTTTCGGGAGAGTTTTCTCGTCTGTATGTCAATAATAGAGGTCTACTGCAAAATAGCCCTTAGTTATATCCATTTATTAAATAATTATTATATTTAGCCAATACCTTTCCCTCCCCTCACCGCGAACGGGGTCCTCCATCATCTCTGCCGATCCACAAGGGGTCCGCGAAACACCGATGGTTGAGAACCACTGCCTTAGTACAAGATCGGAAGGTAGCCCTTCTAAATTGTAAAAGCTAATTCTCTCCTATAATCCTCGCGCCTATCCTCGCTTTCGCAATATGTTTTTTTTTCTTTTTTTTTTCTATTTGAACGCAATAGCGCTCAGGAGCTCGTGTCGCAGAAATCAGGCGTCGGCGTCAGCGTCGGTGGGACCGAAAAATCCCGGCATGCACCTGGTGACGTCACACACCATGTCACGTGTGACGTCACGAGGGTTAACATTCTTGCTAATTTTGGCAGGAAATGTTCGCTTTAAATTTGGCGGAAATGTTTTTCGCTATATTTAGCGGGTCGATTGGGTCATAACGTCACAGCCACCTGTGACGTCACGCCACATGACCTCGCACGGGAATTTCAAACAACCCACAACGCTCTCGTGTGACATCACGTGACACGTGACGCTACCGACTAGACCACGCAAGCACGCCTGTACGGCCTGGGAACAAGCGCGGGTTTATCGAGAAGGCTTTGCGAACGGGGCCCAATAACGCTATTGCCGTCCGCCCTTAAAGGGGCGATGCAACAATTTTCCTACTTTCAATAAAAACAGCTTACAATTATTCTTTGTCATTTATGACCGTTAAAACACACCGTGCTTTTTTCTATTGTAGGCAATGGAAGTCGCAGAAAAATCCGAGGAACGCGAACACCATTTACCTTCTCAACTCGCAGCCAGAAAAATTGCCCACAAGATCTGGAGCCGATTATAGACGTTTCCACCGTTTACAAAAATCACAGTCCACACGTGCTATACTCTGTTTCACTTTAAAGGGGCCCTGCAAGGACTTTTTTACTGGTTTTTAATTTGCACCGAACCTGAGCGCACTGAATGTATTAACTATTTGGCTGCTTGAGTGGCCGTGAACTAGAGGAGGGGTAGTAAGCTGAGCGAGCGATCACGGCTGCCGCACTCCGTGTCGACGGCTGGAGAGGGCGCCAGTAAAGCATGTTCCGGCTAGGCTGTATGAAGCGGGCAGCAAGAGCGTCTTGCATTGCATTTGCTGCGCGATTAGACAGTAATTCGGCATGACACTTCATTGGCCACAAACGACAGAAAACACGGGGTGAAGATCAGTTTAAAACAGGATCCACTTCGCGCTGCCATACCACCAAAGGACCAAATTACAAGCCAAAGCTGATCGCCGAATGCCTTGGGAACGCTCGGAGCCAGTCGCATCCTCCAGTCCATACGACCGCAGCGCCGCCACGTACATCCGGGACCTTTCTACGCTCGCCGCTCGTTGGAGCCTGAATCCACTACATTTTTTCTATAGTCGGTTACAAGTTAAGAAGGTAGGAGAAGCTCCTCCCACAAGCGTGGTGCGCCGGTTTCAAACCCTCCGCAGTCGAAAGAAGAGTTCACTGGAAACGCTCCTTGTTCCGCTTCAATGGATAGATAATGGCCACAGAGTGGAGCCAACTTGTCTCCGACCCCCACTTTTTTAAGAAAGCGACCTTTGTATTCATCGGAGAGGGAACCGAGCCCCTGAAAGCAGCCTTTGTATCAATCGGAGGGGGAAGCTAATTCCCGTAAGTCGTCTTTGTTTCCATCGGAGGGGGAGGACTTTAATCTCCCTCTCGTGGCTTCCACAATGCTAAGTCAAAGTCGAAAGATAAAGCAAATATGTACAGAAAGGCAAGACCCTTCTCGCGCGTTGGCCGCGACGTCACGGAAACGATGGGACGCTATTGGATGCGGAGGTGGCGGAGGGATATATGATTCCCTTTGAGGGGCATTTGCCGCTACCTTCTTGACTTGTAACCTACTATAGTATGCGCCGCCTTTTCCACGGCATGGTGGCGAGTATGTCGACGGGTCATTTCTATTTTCCGTACTTTATAAACTGCATTTCTTTCTTTTCTGATAAAAAAAAGAGAACAAAAACTACTTTCATAAATAATTGAAACGGTTGGCGCCACTTATATTTTGTATTTCGATTAAAAATAAGCTTTTAGCAACTCTGACTAGTAGTAAGCCCAGGACCAAAGACGTCACAAATCGCGCGCTTTCGGCACCGCGGGTCGCCCCCGTAGGTGGAGAAGGTTTCCGCGTCGTCCGGTTAAAATATGACGCATAAATATTTAGTTACTCCCTCCGTGCCCGCTGGCTTGCCTGAACCCGAAGAGACGTGGAAACCGCAAAAAAAGGTAGGCGCTTAAATATGATTACAGAGCCCCTTTAAGTGTGAGCGAGGCCGAAGGTACATGCGTGATAATGTGGCCCTGAACAATGCTTGCAGTGCACAAGCACGCGTGCTTCGCAGGGACGCTGAAAGCCCGGAACATGCGATTGTATTAGCCCCGAGAAGTTCTCGTGGCGCCCCCTTACGGCGAACCGGGGTGACGTCACGGCGAGGAGAGAATTTTTCCCGACTCGCCCCGCTCGCCCTGTAGAGGCTGTGACGACGCTAGCTGTTGGCGCGCTCGTTTCTATCGAATTTTTTGGGCGTGTTTTTCGTAGGAAGTGTAAATTTTTATATGTGGCTTTATTGAGGTATGGCCTGTAGCTGCAGGCGAAACTTCAACAAAGATTTCAGGCACGGTTGACAGGGCAGGCAACGCATGAATCACAGCTGGTATATGAAAATAAAGAAATATGGCCACAATTGCAGGAACATCACTACAGATTTACATCTCACACAATAAATGCTGCTGATGGTCTGAATGAATTGGCAGGTTATGTATACTATTTTTTTGTATCTCTGTTTTTAAACAAGATCGCCAAAGCAGAAAAGCTGCATGCTGCTCGAGCAACATGCTAAATATAGTCTGGGCCATGGGGAGAGAATCACAAGTAATACAGCCTAAGTGCAGGGGCAAAGTAAAAAGAACAAGGAACATTTATTTATATATTGCTCGCATTTGACCTTTGCTGGATTCGGATAGTATTCAATAAACTACACGGGTGGTATCTGTGGACTTGTTTATATCAACCCTCAAGTAATGTATAACATACGTAAGCGAAGGTGCCTAGCTCGTTATTAGTCCCTTAAGCCCTAAAATTGAGATTTTACTTAAATCGAATTGTCCTGAAGCTAAAATACCAGAAGTTTTTTCACGCAGACTGCCACCCTTCGCAGGTTCCACATTTTCTGCTACTAGTGCTGCATCTACCACTGGACAGACGTTCGAATGCTTGCTTTTACGCCTGTTTTCCTCTGTTGTCAGAGAGTCCAGCTGTAGGGAGTTCGGAGGCTGAGGAAGCTTTTGGGGACCTGCAGCAGTGTCTCTTTTAATTGGAAATAAATGACAACTCAAACTACACGGTGTATTTTCCGAATACCAAATGCTGGAATAAAGAATGTCAAAAAAAGTATAAACATTCCAAATTACGGTACTGTTGCTGTGCATATTTTGGGCAGTTCAATACATATCATACAGGCAACTGGGGCAATTCGGTCATTTTTGCTGCTACCATACAATCTAATTTCCAGTAATTATGCATCTTCTAAGAAATATGCTTGCATAGGTGTATGAACTATATCATTAATTCACGAAGAAGCTACATTGATGTAAAACAACCCTGTTCCACGAGCACTTCAAAGATCACCAGACGCAGGGCTTTTAAAACATCCGCGAACCAACGCATGCGGAGTGGCAGCGCAGAGTCGGGGTCGCGAGCTAATTTGCCGACCACCCAAAGGCCCATGATATAAATGCCACTTGAAATGCCTTGAAAGCGGGATGTAATATCGTCCTAAATCATGAACATGCAAGGAACAGAATTCCAGCGTCTGAAACACTTCACCGACCCCTCGCAAGATTGCCTTGTGTCGTGTGGATGGACGGGGAGGTTCATCAGCGGAATCGCCTCCGCCGATAGCTTTCGGGATTTGTCCATTTTAAAGGTAAAGGGACAAGCAGGCTTATAAAATGTACAGAAGCACGTCAATATCGGCCTAACTCAACGTCTCCTAACAATAATCCGTCCTCGGGTGTCTCGTACGTCACCCTTATTGCGGCTTCCACTTGCCGGGCTCGACACTATTCCTACGCCATCCGCACGGGAAGCTATCCTCCGGACGTCCTGGCCCTCTTCGGTGGCGTTTTGCCCTCGGCCGGACATGCAAAAAGAATCTGCAAAATCCTGAGATCTGAAGTCTGGAAGCAAGTGGGCAGGTACCGAGACTGCTTAAGGATTTGGTGTTATCAATCAAGTCCCACTGCAAGGACAGCTGAGAAGGTGTACGGGGAACATCTGAGACTGGCGTCCCAAACCTTGGAGTTCATGTGGGAGAAGCTGTTGGTCTCTTTGCCAAGGAAGAAGAAAGCAAGTGCTCCGTCACCCAACGAAGTTCTTTTCCTTGGAGGAGCGCAGGCACCCAAGAAAATCACCGAGATCCTGGAACTTGGACCGAAGTTCAGCATCCAGCCCACTCCTAAGCCCATTGAGAAACTCTGCTTGGCGAGGACCCTTGCTGACCGAGTCATTCCGGAAGAAAGGGAGCGATGCATCTCAGAGGCCGTCGACGTCATCAGAAGAAAGCCGAACAACAGGAGAGAGACGATAAGGACACGCGATGTGGTGACCTACTTCAGGGAGAACCAACTCAAGCTTCTGACCGCGGACAAAGAGGGAGGTTTCGTGGTTCTACCGGAGGGGCTCTTCGGTGAAAAGTCCCTCATCGCCATCCTCAAGAACTTCAGGCAAGTGAACAAGATATCCCTCAGCAAAGTCAAGACGTCTGCCAAGGATCTGTGTGACAGGCTGCAGCTGAGCCAGCTTGCGAAGAAGATACAAGCCTCCAAAAAACTTAGTCTAGATGTGTTCTTTAGTGTCAAGACCCACAAAGTAAACTGTCCATTTAGAGCGATCGTAACGGAAAGGGATACGTGGCAAAAAGAAGTGGGGGCTTCCTTAGTAGGCAGTTGGCCGGCCTTGAATTGAGCGACCCATTCCTGGTGCGGAACTCGGAGGCTGTCATAGAATTTTTGGCGAAGGGCGACCAGTCCTACGGCGGAGGCTTTTCTATTGACGTGGAGGACCTTTTCTATTCCATCCCGCATGACAAGCTTTTCCCAGCGGTAAAAAAGTGCATTGAAGAAAATGATGAAATAAGCTTTAGAAATTCGAGCGGGGTAAGTGTGGAATCGTTTTTAGAGTTACTAGAATGCTACCTGAACTCAACCTTTGTGTCCTTTGGGGATGGTGTTTACGTTCAAAAACGAGGCATATGTATCGGCTCCCGTGTTGCGCCAGTGCTCTGCGATATATTTTTGGCCGAATGTGATAAGGGAATACGTAAGGATATCGAAAAATTGGGGGAATTCACAGTCTGTCGGTATGTGGATGATTTCTTGGTGCTTGCCCCGAAGTCCGTTACTGTTAGCATGGACTTAATCAACGATGTGCTGGATTGTTTTAACTTGAATTCACATGGATTGGCGTTCACTCATGAAACAATGACGAAGGGAAGGCTGCAGTTTTTGGATTTGAGCCTCAACTTTGAAGGTGACCATGTTTGTTGGAAATATGAGCCGCGAACTAAGAAAGGGGTTCTGCCCTTCAATTCTGCGCAATCCAAACTTGTTAAAAGGGGAACAGCATCGTGCCTAATGAGAGCCTCGCTGGAAAAATCATGCCCCCATGTCGCGGATGAAAGCTTCCTCACGCAGGTGAATCGTTTAAAACGCGGAGGGTACCCCGATCGCTTCTTGGGGGAAGTAGCGGAAAACCTTGTTTCCAAGATGAAGAAAAAAGATGACGATCATATTCCTTCCAGAAAACTAACAAGACCGGCGGTGATTCCATACATTCACAATCTATCGCACAATCTAAAAAAAGTGGCTGCCCATTTTGAAGTCCCAGTGGTGTTTTCAGCGCCACACAAGCTGTCTCATCTATGTTCAAAAATAAACAACGAAAAGGGAGAGGGTAAAGTGTGTCAAAAGAAGCACGCTAAGCAATACGTGGAGTGTGCAACGTCAGTAGTATATAACATACCAATGAGTTGCGGGAAATCGTATGTCGGTCAAACGGGGCGTTGCATAAATGAAAGAGCTAGGGAACATGCCTGGTCAGTGAAACAGTCCCCGTCGGGCAATCTCGCGGTGCACTGTGATAGGTGCCCATGTGGCCCGGAATTGGAAAAAACAACAGTTCTGGGCAGATACGCTAACAAAACAGCGCGAGAAATACATGAGGCATTCCGCATAAGAGAGCAAGGGGAGAGTCTGTGCATTAGTGCGCCGTCACTACACTTAACAGATAAAGAGTTTTTCTTTTTGAGCCAACACCCAGATAGACGGTATTAATAGTCAATGTTTGTTTCAATAAACCTTCAGTTGTGAGTGCGCTTCGTCTCTGTCCCCTTCTTCGTCCTCGTTTATTCGGCGCTTTCCATTCAGTAACGCAACGTCTTGTACACCGGGTAAACGAGGTCCAGCTCCTCGAAGAGCTTGCGGCACACAACGCCAAACCAGGAAACCGGTGCTGGGAAGCGAGCGGATGCGAGATCGCGGAGCGGAGTCCTCCGCCTGACGTCACGGTACACCTCACCCAATCAGGGCGCGGCGACCGCAGCGACGCTTTTGTTCGCTCTCATCGGCTGCGTGTGAAATCAAGCTGAAATGAAGTATAGTCAGTCCAGCCAGCGCTCGCGCGCAGAAAGGGCGCGAGCATAAAACACAAACACTGCAATGAACGCGCTCTCAAACGCTTTTATGGAAAGATGTATACGCCGCCAATGTTTTTAACATAGCCACGCGTCGGGGTTTGGCTGGTTTCGCAGAGCACAGGGCGCGTGCTGAGTTCCAAACATTGTTAAGGTTCGGTTATCCCCGTCATTCCAGCGATTCTGCACGAGCAAATACCCGAATGCGTGTCGAGGCATTGATTGTCACGTGCCAAAATCGAATGTCTACGCAGTGCTGCGTGTCCACTGTGAGAGCAGCATTTAAACATCTTCGCAGCGGGGA
Organism: Ixodes ricinus; assembly: GCA_037355805.1. Taxonomy (NCBI): domain Eukaryota; kingdom Metazoa; phylum Arthropoda; class Arachnida; order Ixodida; family Ixodidae; genus Ixodes; species Ixodes ricinus. The sequence continues at coordinate 81,235 of JAZHYW010001100.1, read as the reverse complement.
TCGCAAAGCTTGATAACGCACTCCTGGGTATCGCATTGTTGGCATTATCCCCACAACTTCGTCATAGAGTTTTGCGAAGGAGAGCCTGAAAGAAAAGGTTCACTTTTATTCTTGGAATTCCAGCGCGACGAAGACGTCTTGGTCAGTGGCGTTGCGTTCAAGTATTTTTGGGTACCACTAGTGCCAGTAAGCTGGTGTAAAGTGAGAAACTTTCCTACACAATAGCGCTGCACAGCCCCTTTAAAGGCAAAGCTTAAACGTCCCTCAAAGATTTTTTTTTCTTTTTGCCGATTTTGAGACGTTAAATTGCTATGGGCTGTTTAAAGGTACCATGCAAAGAGAAAAAAAATTATTACAGCTTGGACGGGAACAGGATGCCATAAAATGAACTTACAACGAACAAAAAATATTTTAAGAACTATGTCTAGGGCGCGAAGCGCATTTGTAGTTGGCACCCGCGGGAGCCGCCACTGGTCACGTGGTCTAGAATCTAGATCTGTGCGGCGCCTCGCCGCACCGCCGCCACTGCACGCAGAGCTTGGCGCGCCGCCGGTTTTAGCGCGTTTCTCCACGCCGCCGGAAGGGAACACTCCTGCGTGCCACCGCCGTCAATTTCTGACCGGCGCACAGGTCTATCAAGTGGTGTTGGCGCTCTTTCAGGAGCATCCTTTGGGATCTAAAAGTTACTTATTAATTTTTTTTGCCCTTTAAACGAAGATTTATAAGTAACTTTTAGAGCCCATATGAAGCTCCCGAAAAAGCGCAAGCACCACGTGACCATAGTGGCCAGTCATGTGACCCTAACGGCCTCTTTTCCGCGGGCTCCCCCATGGGCGCCAACTACAAATTCATTTCGCGCCGTAAATATAGGAGTAAAAGTTTGTTTGTTTTTTTCGTTGTAAATTTTGTTTTATGACATTCTTTTTCCATCTAGGCTGTTTCAATATGTTTTCCTTTGCATGTGTCCTTTTGTTAGGTTGATTACGTACACCATAATAAACATACTCACTTCAATTTTGTTCGGTTTTGTATCCCCCCCCCCCCTCCCCACTTTAGTTACAATATCTTGTCGAAGAGAGATAGAGCTCATGTTGAAACTTCGCCAACTCCCAGAGTTGCAGGGTTTCAGTTCAGAAACCCAGGTAAGGTGCGACAAATCGAAAGATTGTACGGTGTTTAACTTTATTTTGTTTTAAATTCCACGGGAGCTTCCCAGAAATCAGCTATCATTGATGACTGCGACATGTACATAGCAAACCGAACCTAGGTGAATCATGCGCTTAAAATAGTCTTCATATCTTAACTCATTTCCGCATTCAGGGTTTTTCAAAATAAATAAAGACGCTTTATTCCGCAAACATGATTGCCCAACTGAAATATGTAATAATTTAAATGAACCTAAAATGAGGTATCCTTAGCTCCTGGGCATTGAAACAGAAAACAAATAATGATCACTCGGAGAACTTGGTTTCTTTAGAACCATAACAAACTCACACACTCGAGAGTACCTTTGCTCGTACACTTCATAAAAAAGACGAACACGAGTTTTGGCAGTCATTAAAATTATACTCTCAGCCGTCCCTGCATCTGTACTGGCCTACTTTGCACTCCCAAAATCGATCATTATCATTTCTTTAATTCGTATAGCTAATTAGAAGGATATCAGTATCATGCTGCGATTCATGTTCAGTCTCAATGGCGAAAGGGCCTGACGCCTACTTTTACCAGTGACATTGCACAGCCATTGGGTGCTATCCGATTAGCCCTTCTCATTTGCTATACTTTTAAAAAAGGCCAATCATTGGTGTTCCTTTAAAACTTGGGTTTGGGCGAGTTGGTCATTACTGAATAAAAGGTTAAAAAAGCGCGAACAAACGGGGACAATGAAGACAAACGGACGACCGGATAGGCGCTTCTCCTGCGCCTGTCCTGTCATCCGTGTTTCTTCATTGTCCCCGTTTGTTCGCGATTTTTTAACCTTTTATTCTATTCGTCTTCCTGCCGTGCGTCTTGGAAGGCAGTATACATGCAGGTGCTTTTGAGAGCGTAGTAAGTTCAAGTCGTAGAGGTAAGACTGACAAAATCATATAAAACAAGAACGACCGAACAGTGAAAAGGGCGCACGTCTCAACTTCACTCGGCGCTACATAAGCAGACGAGGCTTTTGCTTTGACCACACCACGTCACATGAACTACGTTAACACAACAATAACGAAACAAAGTCACCTCAACCCTGCAATTTATCGGGGTTTCCGACACTCCACATTAAAAGCACGACGCACACTTAATTTCTCAGCAAAAAAAAAAAAAACATAAAGTACACAACCGAGCGACACGCCACAGCGGTTCATGATCACAGACCGACGACCAGTCCTCGCGGCATGATCCTTCGCACCAGGACCGACCACAAGAACCGACCAGTACCACCCTGTCCCCGCCTGCAGTCGTCGCACTGCGCGATCACCTACACGTCGACATGGCGGCCGCCGCCATACAGGACCAGAGGAGGCCCACCAGGCACCATCCGGCGTCCGTCGGCCGACCGGAAGCAGCCCCGTTGCCCCTGTGCTGCTGCTGCTGTCCCCTGGACGATGACGCCAGCACATCCGCGCCCTTTCGCTGATTCAAGACGACCTCGATGTCGTTCTTCGTCAGCTGCGCATCATCGTCGTTGCCGGCTTTGTTCTTCTCGTCGGGATCGATGTCGGGATCTGGAGAGGCCCCGTCGTTAATCCTGTTACCGGACTCGTCCGCGGCTTCCTTGTTTCCTTTCCCGGCGGCTGTCGGCGGCGGCCGGGCCGAAGCCTTTCGGGTGGTGGAGTGGGCGATGGCGGCGGCGCTGCGGAACTCTGGCCTGGCGTAGTCGGCGGGGCAGCCCAGCTGGCTGGCGCTGAGTCGGGACACCTTGCTGCTGCTCAGGTTGCCGCTGGCTTGGAAGTCGCACTTGACGTGCCTCAGCTCGCGCCGGAGCTTGTCGTTCCTGGTGGCGTTCTCCAGGTGCAGCATCCACACGAGGCGGCAGTCGCAGCTGAACTTGTTGCCTGGAGGAAAACGAGAACGGTTTATCGATCGATTGATTGACTAGATTGCTTAATCGGCAGATTAACTGTGTAACTGACAAACTGCCTGACTGAGCTTATGCTTTTTATGACGTCCCAATTATTATGTCCCGCCAGCATCATGGGTTGCATGCACATTTAAGGTGAATAAAAACAAAGGATTCATTGTAAAAGTACTTGTTTGGCTAGTTGCGGATGACTGTTTTCAATCACGGTTGAAAGCCCTAAAAAGAAGAACACAAAAGAGAAGACAAACAAGGGCGCTACTCACAACTGTATTTAAAAAACAACGAGAGAAGTACATATATATGTGTTGATAAACCTATCGTCACCTTGGCTGCGCATGCGCCAGGATACACGCCATTGAACCAGTTTACATAAATTTATATATATAAAAAATAGGTGTCTCGGCATTACACAATGCAATCGACGTGTCGCTCACGCACTTGGGGCCCCTTCTTTGTGATAAAGTACGCCTCTTGCAGTTCGCGTGCTCTTTGAGTCTTGCTTCTACCTAGAATCTTGGCGTCACCGAAGCGTGACTCTCATTTGTAGGCCCTACAGTGAATGGGTGAGCGGGCTTCCCTCATACGGTCTTGATGGATGTGGCAGGTGCCATCTTAAAGAAAGTAGAAGGCCACACAACCAGGAAAGTGACGCAGTCGGTACTGAGCAACTGAGTCCTCAGGTCGTACCATACGTACACAAAATGTCGCGTAACCTCAAGAAGGTTGCGAACAGGCATGGAGTGACTCTCGTGTTTTCAGCTGCCAAGAAACTCGGCCAACTTTGTCCTCGAATGGCTAGTGAAAGCAGAAACGAGCGCCGATGTTGTGCGAAGCACGCCAGGCTGTATATCGAATACGTCACGGGGGTCGTGCATGAAATACCCCTAACGTGTGGGAAATCTACTTGGGCAAACGGGAAGGTGCACCAATGACTCGTTTGAGGGAGCGTGCACAAAATATAAAGACAAATGATGGGGCACATTTGCGCACGCACTGTAGGGACTGCAAATCTGAGCCATGCTTCGGTGGCACCAAGAGTCTAGGTAGAAGCAAGATTGAAAGAGCACGCGAATTGCACGAGGCGTACTTTATCAGGAAGAAGGGGGTCCTCAATGCGCGAGCGGCACGTCGATTGCAGTGTATAATTTCGAAATAAGTTTCTTTAATTAATTTATGTAAACGGTTGAAGGGTGCATATTCCTGCGCATAAGTAGCCTAGGTGACGATAGGTGTATCAATATGTATATGTACTTCTATCTTCATTTTTTTCGAATACATTTGTGAGTAGCGCCCGTCTTTAAGTTTCCTTGTGGTCGTATTTTTACCGCTTTTAACCATGGATCAAGAAGGATCCATTGGCCGATTACCGTTACAAATAAATATTATTTAGTGTAATTAAGTTTTCTATAACTGGCGCGGTTGATCCTAGAACGTCAAGGAACTATGTATTGTCCCGACATCAGAGGTAAGCGTATCGACTGAAATAGATTAAGTCATCTAGAGTTGATAGTCTCCGAAAAAAATAACATGTTGGGAGAGGAGGTGTTTGAAAACGGCTACACTCGGTGTGAAAGGCCCATAGTCAACAAAGAAACTTGAAAACACGAATGTCTCAGAAATTTCGCGCATTTCAGGTCACCAAAAATACAGTGGCTAAGTGCAAGCCGATGCGTGAAACGTTCGTGACATTCTTCTTGGTCACACGCGGAACATCCAATCAAGATGTCCGGAAGGCCAAACGTCCTTCAAAACTATCACGAGATACATCATCCGCTTCCACGCAATACATTTTCTGGGAAGTGCAAACAAACCTAGAAGGCAGCAGACGCTGGTAAAACTTTGAAAATAAACCTCCTGCAGGAGGCATCTATAATGGACGAACTGTTTCGCTAAGATTCTTAGTTCCATGCCTCTTAAGCCGCGGTCACACGTTGTTCCCTGCAGACACGATGACAACATTATCTGCGGGCACGCCTCAAGCAGCGTCCAAGCATGTTGCTTCATGCACACTTGAAGCATGGCAGGCTTTGTACGTACGATGTGACAGGATAGTCACATATAAGGCACCCCTCAGGCAGTGTCTGCCTCATACAATAGACAGTCTTTTGTATGAAGGCATGAGCAGTGTGCCCGTGGCTTTAGAGAAAAGACGGCTAGTGTTCTCACTGTGCGGCGTGCCTAGGTGATGCCTAGGAATAAATTAAGCTACCCTAGAAGCTTAATGAAGTTAAACAAAAGCTAGCGTCATTACCTTTTCACGTTGATTCGGAAGAAGTACAGCGTACATGCATTCCCTGCTCGCAGAAGCTCCTGCATGTACATTGCCTCACGATGCACGCCGAACGTCAACCATCGATTTTTCTTTAATCAGCTCTGCTAATGAAAAGGGCGAGCGGTTTCGCCAATCAGGATAGCGGACCGTATTGCACCCATTCCAGCAGCATGCAGTCTCGGTAGCAGGTGCTTTCCAAAAAGAAAACGGAAGCATTAAGTTAGAAAGAGAGAAGAAATCGGGAAGTGCAATACCAGAGCAAAAATAAATAAATAAAAGAGGTAGACGAGGAGATTGGTGATGAATAAGACGAAGGAAAGCGTAAATTAATGTCCGGGGATTATTAATTAGCGGGAAATCGTCTCTACCCAACAGCAGTTCTGTTCACCCGACGAACTTCAAGACGTTCACCAGCGGGTCTTGCACCATGCGTAAGTTAACGAGTCCATTCGTTAAATAAGATATTGAACTCTGCAGGAGGATTTCCACTTCTAGCTTCAGAGAGTATCGTCGCAGAGCAGGCGACGGTGGTTATTGGATTATACGCGACAGAAATATATCGTAGATTTCTTGGTTGTCCTTGTGGCGGGGACAAGACAAAGTCTCCAAGATACAGAAGCAAAAAAAGCATCCACCTCTTACTGCCACCGAGACAACACTGATATTATAGCATGATACCGATCACCTCTCTCATTAGCTGATCCGATTAATCAAAAAGCAACGAAAAGTGTTCCGTGTTCATTTCGGTGGAGTTTACAGACGGAGATTTCTGAGGGCGTAGATAAAACAAGAAGCACCGAAAAGAGAGAGAGAGAGAAAAAAAGAGGCAATTTCTCTTCTGCTTTGCCAATCTTGACCTTTCTGTGGTCCGCGGAAACCGAGTTTGAAAGGTATTATAAGCGGGATCAAGGATTTGCTGAGTTCATGAAGAAATATTACTTTCCCTCTTCGGCTCAATTTAGGCTTCCGAAAGGAAACGCCTTTTTGCTTTGCTATTCGTTTTTGCCCAGATCAGCGATCGAATCGGGCGGCTCCGGCATGATCCTGGAAGCCGAACAATGAGCCATCAAGAAAGGAGATTAAATGTAACTCATAAGAAAGAACGTACTTAATTCTTGTTCATCCGGGTCGTGTTTGAGATCATAAACAAGGCCGACGTACGACATCCCTCCAAGTAATCAGAGAGGCGCCGTCATTTTTCCTCCAGGTTAGAAGATGAGAAGCGATGGATTTGCTCTTCTCATTGTCGATACAATTTAATTTGCGCTTCAGATGTGGATTTGAAAAACCTAATAAAAGTTAACAACCTAATAAAAATTAACAACCAAACTGACCATGACATCCTACAAAGTGATATATTAACAAGGTCCTCGACTGGTGTGTAAAATGGGAAATGCAACTAAACGTAAATAAATGTAATCTGGTTTCATTCACTAGGAAACGCTCAGTCTCATCTTTTTGTTATGCCCTAAATAACGCTTCTCTATCTGCTGTCTCATCTTACAAGTACCTCGGCGTGCATCTGACCTCGAATCTGTCTTGGGTCACCCACATTAACATTACAACTGCTGAATCGTCACGTACTCTCGGGTACCTAAAGCGAAACCTAAAAGCCGCACCCGCGCATCTACGCCATCTAGCCTATAATACCTACGTACGCCCAAAACTAGAATACGCTTCACCTATCTGGAATCCTCATCAGAAGTACTTAATTAACCAGTTAGAATCTGTCCAAAACCGTGCCGCCCGATTCATATCATCATCTTATTCCCGATTTGCCAGCGTCTCCCTTCTTAAGCAAAATAACTCTATTCATCCCCTCGAGACTCGTCGACTAATCGCACTTCTTTGCTTACTTCATCGGTTGCATTATAACCCCGGTCTTTCCAGCTCATCACTTTTAGAACCACCGAATAGAGTGTCACATCGTCAAAATAACAGCAAAAGCTTTAAACGCCTTTTTGGTTCAACGTTAGCATTTAATAACTCAGCACTTCCTCAAGCCATCAAACACTGGAACGGTCTTCCCGACGACATTGTCACCATATCTGATGCAAAAATGTTTCGCAGCGCACTTACTAACTTCTTTCTCATCCCAGGCTAGTATGCAAGCTGACATTCTTCGGTGCTCCGTTATTATTAGCATTGTATTATGTTATTTTGTCCCAAAGTGTTTCCCATGACTGATTTAACTACTCTTAGTTATTGTCCTGTGCTTATTGTCGTCATTTGTCGCACACCAATATGTTCTAATTTCAGTTATTCTTTTGTTTCAATGTTTTTGCGTTGTACTATATGCCTTTGTTGGAAAATAACCCCCCCTCATGTAATGCCCACCGGGCCTTTGAAGTATTTTGAATAAATAAATAAATAAAAGTATTTAGTTTTTTTCGTTTTTTTTTTTTGGGGGGGGGGGAGGGGCGTGTAATGCTTGGAATATTCTCTTCAAGTATATTTGCGTCTCCATCTCGTTGCTCGCCCTCTAATAACGGAATCGCTTTTCTCGGAACATTTGTTCCAAAATAACTGGTGTCGAATTTGGAACCTTTACCGATTATAAAAGGTCGTGACTTTGATAGCACTAAGTGCTTTACCCACAATTAATGTCTTGGCATGGATATGTCGTACTAGACAGATTATTTTAATTCACGGCGCACAATTTTTAGTTTATACCTTGTTAATTGAAAATTATACATTTGGCACCCGTGTTCATAATTTGCCAACATTGGATTGCCGTAGCTGTTCGCCCGTTTGAAAATAGATCATAAGAACATATTATATTGGATCTTGAAAAGTTACGTGTTAGGGAACCTTAATTTTATTATTATTGATACAAATTGCGGCCCCCGGTAAACGCCATACTCACAAAAACACGACGTACAACTAAGATGGATTTCACACAAAGGTCTCATTCTCTTTGCTTTTCAGCGTGTGAAAAACTGACATCGTTATCAAGATAGTCATCGCTTTAAAAAAAAAAAAAAAAACTTTTGTCGTTTGTTTTGGATTTTGGTTTTGGATCGTAGACAGGCGCCGAAAAACACAAGGACAAGAAGACAAGTAAACACTGGCGCTTCTTCTTGTCCTAATGTTTTTCGGCGCCTGTCTACGATCATCATACCAACTAACCCAAATTGCCACATTAATGCTGGTTTTGGATTTTCATAGTGAGAACAACGTTTCTTAATTAATATTTTTTATATTATAAACTTATTACCCGTAGCGATATTTTGTTAAACTTTGATTGGTGTCAATATTCATGTGTTGGTAATAATTCTAAAGCAAATATTCATCTAGATGCCTAAAAATCATTACAGGAATAAAAGTGTTAAAAGCGCGAACAAAACCGGGACAAGGAAGATACACAGGCGACCGGACAGGCGCTTTACTCTCAACTGTTGTGTTTTTGATGGCAGCATCGTCACCTATATATATATACACATTATTGCCCAACCCGCATCACACCCAATCGCACACTCAAAGGCAGCCATCCAAAAACGCCATTTCACATTACATGGTCCGCAGTTCATTATTCCATATAAAAGTTAGTAAGGTGCTAGGAATTAAAGAGTCATGAAAATGTTTCGTGCGACTAGAATGTCGCACGAAACATTTCATGACTCTTTTATTTCGTGAAATGACTAGAATGTCTGCCGGAACAGCATGTCGTCTGCGAAGAATTCTTCGCGGACGACATCGCGTTCATGCATGCTCTCCTAGGTGCTGCAGACGACCAGCCGTTCCGGCAGATAAAAAAAAACAGACAGGTGCGTTGCTTTGACACACTTGTCACGACAAGACCTTGCGAGTGGTTGCCTCGACTTTCGAGATTGGAAACTACGTCGCTGTAAAGTGCGAATCGGGAGTTGTGTTTCTGGCGCCCTGAATCCCATTTCCAGTGTCAGGACATGCCCACATCGAAAAACGCGAGTGGATGTCCGGCGGCTCTCCAAATTTATCTTGGGAGCTCGAGAGGCCTAAAATGGGAAGGGAATGCGCCGTCTATTCCTGGGAAGGAGAATAAACAGTTCACGTTCGTCTACGAACCGCGGGCCTGGCTTTCCCGCGGGGAAAATTCTTGGACGTGGAACGTGAGGAGGAGCACGCGGCCACAGCACTCTTATTTTCGGTTTCTTCGGGGGTGCTGTCACTCGGGAGAAACTAAGGGTGAAATCTTGGTCAACCGTGCACTTCAACTAGAGCCGTTTAAAGGATGAACATTGGAGAGGAGTGAGCTGAACTAGTTTCATAATCAAGGCAATCCTAATGCAAAAGACAATCTGCAGTGTTGCGTCTGCTTTTTGCGCGGGAGTGGTGGTGACGTCAGAAAAACGCCGAGCTCTGATTGGCTTACATTGAAAGGATAGTGGGTAGACCTGAATGCTAGATGACTTGAGGCTACTCACAATTTTTTTTTCAATCAGTCAATAAGAATTTGGCGTTTTGACATTGTCACAATCCCTATGCAAGAAGCAGACGAACCTTCGCCCCGCAGTCTGATTACAAAAGACAGTCTGCAGACACTGTCTGAGGCATTCCTTTTACTATGACGGTCACATTGGTTACACTGTCTGCAGACATGTCCGGATCATAATAATGAGGCGCGTCCGCGGATAACTATGTCATCATGACTGCAGCGAAAACACTGCCTTTTTCATAATGTACGGGCAGTGTGACCACACCTGGTGTCACACTGCTGACATAAAAAAGACAGGCTGCATACAGATTCGAAAGCGAGTCACCGCGAGATCCGTGCTTCGAATGCCGCATGCCAATGAAATCGAGGATAACTTGGGCAAGCGGCATATTCGAACCACGGATATTGCGACGACTCGTGTTTGGAGACTGTCTTTTGTATGATGTATGAGCACTGTGACCCCCCCCCCCCCCCCGAGCTTTGGAGTTCCATAAAGTACAGGGTGGCAAGCCAGAAAAACAAAGTCTCTTTACGCATTGTCGAGAGTTGATACCCCTGTCAGACCGGCTAATCCAAAGTCACTTGAAGCGAGTGCACTTCGCCCCTAGTGTCACTCGTGCGGTGCCACACGGTAACTTGTAGTTTCACACACTGTAGAACGCGCTTTCATTGAGTGTGTTCCGTGAACTCACTACAATCAATCCACGGCCCGTTTGTTCAGAAGCACTAACCGGGGCTAAAGTTAACCGCAGTACCCAGGAGAGGGATTTTGAAATCACGTGACTGGCTCGGTAGGGATGCGGGAAACATGGCGGTTCCCCGGTGAGTGAGCGCCGCTCGCTTTAAAACACAATATGTCGTCCTAGCTGCAATATCGGGCGCGTTAGTCAGCAACGAAGGGTGCAGGAGGCTTTCACTTTGCCTTGCCTCACTTAAATCGTCAGGCTTGAGCAATGAGCTCGCCGCATTTTTTAGATAGCTTTTCGATTCTGGCCATTCCTAAGCCTAGATGAACGCGATAATTGTCGGCATGGCAACGTCTTTGGAAGGCGGATTGCCTTGACTCAATCGGCCGGATATTGATACCATACAAAAGCAGACGGCGTCCCAATAGACCTTTTTATAAATTTCCCAAGCACCGAGGTGAATGCACTCCGCGTGTCCCTATCGGAGCGCGCGGGCCAAGAAATATCACGTGAACGGCTTGGAGGGACCGAAGTGTTCTGCTTGGCGCCGCCCTTGCTCACCACCAAAAGCGCGGCGGCCGCTATGGAAGGCAATGGGAGTGTGTTGAAATAACGTTGGTTTCGGATGATTTCTGTTGCATTTAATAGGCATGCGCTAATGCTAGCACATAGTGTGTATAGAATAGGGTAAAATGAGTCACTATATCATATTTTGCTCGAGCAGAAAAGTTAGTATTGTGAGCTAAGCATCTATAGGGTGTGCAGTGTACAGGATGTGGTGCCTACATGTCTGTCTGTCTCAGGGTGAAGACATCCATTGTTGCCGTCAATGTGCCAGCGCGGACGCTCTCGTACACCGTGCGTGACTGGGGTGGTAAAATGGCGTCTATGCATTAGCCAAGGCTACGTGCTCGAGCTGAGTGACACCGGACAACGCGCACTTCAAAATGCATCAAGAAACGATTGGGCAGGAAAATGGCTGAGATGTCACCACTCAGCTAAAAGCGCGTGTGCATGAAGGCGCTCTAACAGGATGTGTGCATCCAGTCCACCTGCTGGAGCCCACTCCTGTGATCGGAATAAAATATCGAGTTAGTGGCTCCGCAGGTGGGCCGTGACGCTTTTGGTGAATGTTCGAAGTGAGACACTGTCGATTGGTGGTGAACTGTTGACTGGCAGGGGGATCTCCGGAAGTTGCATTGCACGGTGCGAAGTAGTTCTAGTGACGAAGCGCGCGGGTTAAAGGAGCTGCAGTGCATCAGTGCGAGTACGCCGCAGGGCGTACTCGCACTGATGCACTGTAGCCCTGCAGTCACGAGAGCTCGTGCCGCCGAGATGTGCCCCTGAGCAAGGAGCTTGCGCTTGTAGCCTTTCCTGCGGTACATCATAAGGTGAAACAGAGTATAGAGAAAATACTAAATAAGCAAAAGCAAATGCGGCGCGCTCGCGCAGCCTCGGTGACCTGGTCGCCCCTATTAGCGGCGAGATGTTTCGGCTGGCGCCCTGTTCGGTTACCTTTCGTGACGGCCATTACTCATGGGACAACAAGTTCGACTGGTAGTTTGTCAACTGGGAATGGTGGAAGCCTCGAAATCGATAGCGCTCTCAGAGTCAACACTGCCAACACCGTCAAAATCGAAGTTCTTACATCTCCTCTTATATCCGTCGATGAGACATCCTTTGCTGACGTCATTGTCAGCATTCGGCCAATTGTGGTGGGCCGACCACAGCGACGCTTTCGATCGCTCACGTCGCCAATAAAGCCGGTCGTGGCTACGAGTGTAGTTACAACGAGTTGCACGTGCTGGTGTCTGCAGTAGTAATTGTTCTAAACCAAAAAGTCTACAACAAATGTTCGACTTGCACGCGCGTTCGTCAAAGCCTTATTATGAATATTTTTTTCGAATCTTTTATAAGAGGAAAGCAAGCGCGCGCGGACCGTAGAATTACACTTCGAGCGTTCTCCGCGATGCTTGGGTAATTTAGAAAAAGGTCTATTGGGACGCTGTCTGCTTTTGTGTGCTATCAATACCCGGCCAATTGAGTCAAGGCAATCCACTTTCAAAAGTCGTTGCCATGCCGACAATTATCGCGTTCATTTAGGCTTAGGAATGGCCAGGATCAAAAGACTATCTAAAAATTTGGCGAGGTCATTGCTAATGCTTTGCGATTTCAGTGAGGTAAGGCAAAGCGAAAGCCTCCTGCACCATTCATTGCTGACTAACGCGTCCGATATTGCAGCTGCAACCACATATTAGTTCAAAAGCGAGCCTCGCTCACTCACCGGGGCACCGCCATGTTTCCCGGCATCCGTATACCGAGCCAGTCACGTGATTTCAAAATCCCTCTCCTAGGTACTGCGGCTAACTTTAGCCGCGGTTAGCGCTCCGAGCAAATGGGCCCAGGAGACCGAGTGTGTAGCCTCAGTAGTTAGCGATGTTTCATGAGTAAGAAGAAAACCTAGTAGAAAACAATAAAGCCGCATAAACATGCATTTGTTTTATTCCAACATAATGTAATATGTAAAAAAAAATAACGGCTAATCTAGCTCTCAGCCCTTTCGACGTACAGATTGCACTTGATTGCGCAACAATGCTCGGCGCCTATTTTTGTTTTTTAAAGATGAGCCAAAGAAATACCGCTCGAGCGCGCAACCGCGAACTTCGGATTGTACTGGGTGATTCAAGTAGCGGCCAGGCTCTTTAAATCGACCGCAAAATTAGGTTTCTAACCTGTCGCGCTACGACTTTGTGCAGCGTTGGCCACCGATGGTGTATTTTTTCGTGTAAAATTTGCAAAAAGCGAATTTACCTGAGGAAAAAGTAAAGAAAGAAAAAGGCTTAGCTCCTATGGAAACGCTGCAAAGCAACGGTCTTCAAACAATACGGCGCTGTTTCGAATGGGAGACAAGAGATGCGCGCAAGCGGTCGCGACAACAACTGCCGCCAACGAACGAGCATACGGTGCCGAGAGCCGGTGTCTTTAGCGGACGATCTTTCCGACTCAAAAGCGGCGCGAGCTTTTCTGATATCAGTTGGCAATGCATTTTTTTATCATTCTTACTAATAAAACATATTGAATGAACGCATAATTGATTAAAAAAATGCTTTGTCGGGATACTTTAACTGGTTTTTTTGTGGTACTTATGTCATGTGCTTTGCAGTTCCTTGTTGCTACCGCGCCTGTTTTTGTCTCTGCGACCGTCGCCGCCAGCGGAACGCGCGCCGCTATTGACTCGAAAAAGTTCGTCTATTAAAGACGCCTGCTCTCGGCCGTTGGCGCCAGTTGGCGTCTCGACCGCTTGCGCCATCTCTTGTCTCCCGTGGGAAACGGCGCCGTATCGTTTGAAGACCGGTGGCTTCGCTGCATTTCCGTACGAACTAAGCCTTTTCTTTCAGTTATGTTCTTTTGGGGTTGAGGGTTGCCTTCATCACATCTGCGGCAACCCCCACCCCACGAACGGAACATAACTGGCGCGGTCGGCGGGATTGTGCCACCGCCTTCGGAGACGAAGCTGTCAACACTGCCCAGGGACGCCACGAGCCATCCAGGTGAAGATGACAACTGACTGGGCTTTGTCACCGTGGGGGTGACGAAGAGTGGCTGCGGCCCCAGGGCCATCAAGTATCCGGCTGTCACCGTGGGTGTGACATGCAAGCCCAGGAAGCTACCGGTACCAGACGCTGGACGTTGGGTCGTCACCGTGGGTGCGATGAGAAGCCTCCAATAACAACTGAGGACGTGGAGTGCCTGGCAGTCACCGCAGGTGTGACCAGGAGCCGCAGGAGCCCGCCGGACACAGGACGTCAGACCGTCGCAGTTGGCGCGACGAAGGGTCGAGGACCGTCGGAGGGTGCCCAGAGTCTGGCTGTCGCAAGGTGTGACAAAGAGCCGGAGAAGCTTGCCTGAGGTGGATACAGGCCAACTGATCGTAGCCGTGGGATCGTCGAGGAGCCAGCCAAAGCATCAGAGGATGTCAGTTGTCCAGCAGTCACCGCAGGTGTGACCAAGAGCCGCAGGAGGTCGCCGGACACAGGACGTCAGGCCGTCGCCGTTGGTGCGACGATGGGTCAAGGACCGTCGGAGGGCGCCCAGAGTCTCGCTGTCGAAAGGTGTGACAAGGAGCCGGAGAAGCTGGCCTGAGGTGGACCCAGGCCAACTGATAGTCTACGCTGAGCATCGGAGGGGGCAAGACGCCACCAGGACTCCGAGAGGTCTCGCGTGGCTCATAAGATCTAAACCCAGTCAGTGAATGTATGCAAATAAGCAAGATAAATATATATTCGTTAACCTCAACTGGATGTGTACCTGTGTGCGTCAACGTCTCCGTCGGCCAAGGCGCAATCCCAGGCGGTTGCCTTCATCACATCTGCGGCAACCCCCACCCCACGAACGGAACATAACTCTTTCTTTACTTTTTTTCTCAGGTAAATTCGCCCTTTGCAAATTTTACACAAAAAAATGCACCATCCGTGGGCCACGCTGGACAAAGTCGTAGCGCGATAAGTTAAGAAACCGAATTTTGCGGTCGATTTGAAGAGCCTGGCCGCTCCTTGAGTCACCCAGTAGATATGGTGTCAACCGTATCACCGTGATGTTCTTATTTGGTTCAATTTTGCTTCCATCGACGGAAATAATAAGCTGACCGAGCTCCTGACGTCACAAAAGTAACCCGTAAGAGGGTGCCTTGGAAACACGTCTGCATTAATAGGTAACTGCGACATGGAAGTCACCTGGTGCTCGGCGGCGCGCCTGGACACTCGCCAGACTGTGTCGAGCGTCACGTCAAAATGCCACAGTGCGCGGATGCGCTTCGCTGCAGGAGCGTGTCACCAACGAGTAACTGCATCGGACTCCAGACGTCGGATCAAGGCAGGACGCCGACGGGTCGACAGCTTCCCCGGACTCTTTAGCTTCCTGCCAAACGGAGCACGGGACAACAAGGCCAAGAGGTCACGTACGCTTCAAGCCGCTGGCACGAACTAAAATTCAGCTTTGGGGACGCTGTAGCCGACACAAAACAGTTACATCTACAGAGTATTTGAGCGCTGTACACGCGTAAAAATATTCGTATAAATAAACCGATCAATGGAGTGCATTGAAATTTTTTACAGAGTTTTTCATAGGTCGTGCATTCATCATAGTCAAGTTTTATGAGGGTACCTTACAAGGGAAAATATTAAGCCTAAAATATATTTCTGTTCTTTTCTATGCACCGGGAGGAAGACGGCAAAACCCGTCTGGTTGTCGCCGCTACTCATAGATGGCACCACACACGCTCGATCTGCTGGACCTGTTTTCAAAAGCTCATATAAAAAAAATTATGGTGGGAAATTTGTCAGTTTTAGCAAACGTCAGCCAGTCAGTTTTCCCCGTTTTCCCCCGTGCAGAGAAAAAAAAACAAGTTTTTTGGGGTTTACCTTTTTTTCATGAAACATACACTCAGTCAAATGTGTGCTAAATACACCACACAAACACACCTTTGTGAAAAGTTGTATTTCACTCGTTTTTATTGGTTTATTTATGCAAAAGGAGTTTGCGCCCGAATTGGCGCTCGGAAAGCACACTGTAGAGTCAAAACTCGTGTGGTTTTCCCGGCCGAAACTACCACGCATAATGGCGCGTTCCCACCGGTGATGCGACCTAGTCGCGCGATAACTTTCATCACAGAAGCGACGATCGCGGGCAAAAAGCGACGCGATTTGAGCAGTCGCTTGCTGACCCGACTTTTTGCGATGCGATCTAGTCGCGGAGCGGCTGAGCCAATCAACGGCGTTCGGAGTGAGAGTTTTCGAGAGACGACTCGCCAACGAAGGCGTCGGACTCGCTCATCGCTCACGCCAGTGTGACCATCTAATTTTTTTGCGATGCGATCTAGTTGCATCGCGCTACTGCTTACATCGCCGGTGTGAATGCGCCTTAAGAGTAAAGAAAACGCCACCCGGACGTGACGTCATACCTCGACGTCACGTCCGGGCGTGATGTCGGGGTGTGACGTCATCCTGTGACGTGCCTCTGATGCGAGCATGCGACCCAGAAATATCGCGGCGCTGCCTCGGTCGTCTCCGCAATAAAAGGCCCACTAATAGTATAGCCGAGTTGCTCGTGAAATTATGCGGTAAAGCTTCGAAATATTTCCAGACCTCACGTCTCGTGCACGTTTCCTTTTCTTTTCAACGTTTCTCGCGCACGTGTTTATTTGGTGTTTCGCGGTCATGTACGCCTCTGGCGTTCTTATCTGCTTGGCTGATATGAGGAGTTACGACCCTTCGTGGTACCCATGGGCCCAAGGTATTCTGCTCCCTGTGAAACATCAGGGTGCAGTGTCCGATAGCTAAAGTAAAGAAGCCTTACCACGTTGAGTCGCCCTAGCGGTACCGCTGTTCTGTACCGGCGAGGGTGCTGGGGCAGAGATTTTGTAGTCTTCAGGAAAAACCCCGGGTCCATACAACACGTCTACCGACATACATAATCGCACCCCCCCCCCCCCCCCCCCCCCAAAAAAAAAAAAAAAAAATGAACTGTGCCGTTATAATTGACAGAAATTAAACGGACTCTTGGACTGGGGAAAATTAGTCGCAGAATATAAACTTTTAATTCCTTCGTCATCCTATTATTTGTACTTTCGAAGCAGTCGAAGTTGTGTTTCACAACCTCGACACCTTTTCAGTATGGCCTACCTAGCCAATTGAGTATTGCGCGCTGTTAATGCCACCGAGTGGGATGCTGCCATCTGATTTTGATAACAAAATAAATATATTGGTACAACGATAAATTTATAATGCGGAGAATGTTTGGCCAAGATCTATCGACCTGGTCTGCCGGTTTCGGAGATAGCAAATACCTTCCACAAAAGTTACAACAGGCATGGGGCGGGGGGTTCCCACAAAAACACAAAGTGGTTCGCGCGCCCGATCGGAAAGCGAGCATACAAGTTTCCTGCAAATAACCAAAAAAGAAAATATCTAGTTTAAGGAAGTTTCGCAGACACGCTTTCTCCACTGGAGATATAAAACGTGCGCGATGAAGCGGAGTAAATTAACTAAGTAGAAACCACCTAAGAGGCGACAGGTTCCTCTTGGCTAGCCACAAACCCGAGCACACCTCGTAGTGGCCTTTTCGAGCGACAATCTCCGCTTGCCCCTCGGCCTTTCAATTTTGGGATGATCCTCGGACTTACTTAACCCTTCATTAATCGCCTCCTCACTCTCTCTTTCGCACCAATGCTGTAGCGACGAACCTTTCGGTCGATTACTTTCCTTCGTGTTGTAACAAGCGAAAGGCGCGTCAATTGAGAAGATCTCGGCCCCGACCGCTAATTGCAGGCATCGTTTCCGGCTGAGAAGCGACGGGCTCGCCCAATACCACCCAACAAACAAGGCCTGCGCGTGACGTCATCGTAAGTGGATTTCGCCCCCAAGCGGCCAACTCCTCGGAGCTTTACCAGAGTCACTGCAAGGCGGCGGACGCCTTTCTCGTGGCGTCGCCGCGTGCTAACGTCGCAGCTCGTTGTTAGACGCTGCGGGACGCGCTGGTGGCTACGCTGACGCTATCTATATATAGATACGTGGTGTCGCGGGGCCCATTAGTGGTGACGTTTTGGGGGAAAGGAGCTAGCCTTTTCTTTTAGGTGGCATTGGCCCGCCCCGGGTGCAGGGAGACTTCTCGCCTGAATGCTCCCCGTGGGCTCCGCGGGTTCGCGCTAATGGCCGCGCCACAAAGAAAACAAAGGAAAAAACAGACAAATGGGCGCGATCCGACACGCGATCCATGTCGTTTAGTGGGAGCCAGATGAATACTTACCAGGAACCGAGCTTTTTCTGCCAGCTGTGTGCGTGTATGTGTATCGTATGTTCTCTGATGCCTGTGTGTGTGTGTGTGTGTGTGTGTATGGGGGGGGGGGGGCGGGGGGAGCAACAGTGAGATTTCCCGAAATTTCGGATGCCACATGAAACACGCGTAGTGATACCTTCTTTTTCACGGCGCGTGCAAAAGTATCGTCTTCCCCTCCGAGTGACGGTTGTAAACGCGCATTTGGAAAAGGGACCTATACTGGAAACCTCGTCATTGCAGAGAACATTTCACGTATAGCTTGTAAAAGCTGTGGTCACACTGCTGATACGTTACACAAAAGACAGCGTGCAGACACAGCCTATAATGCGCGTTCTTTTTCTTCGTAGCATAGGTCATCCAAAATTGCTTGCAGACATGTTGGAAGCACAGATACGTAAGACGTCAACATGCTTTGAACATCCTTGAAGCGTGTCCGCAGAAGTCTCTCCCTGTGTCTGCAGAGGACATTTTTGCATGATGTGCGAGCAGTGCGAATGCTGCTGTAGGCTTCCAGGAGCCCTTCTTGGGCAGAAACTTGGGCGGGGGGAGGGAGGAGTGAGCTACGGTATAAAAAATAAATGGCTATGTTTAGACAAAAATTTGCGCGACTTTTTATTGCTAGTCTGCCTGTTCATCACCTATTAAACCCTTAAATAAAAACGAGAGATTTTATTTATGGACACTCGATACATGCCTCAAGAATTACGAGACACAGGTCATACTACAACAGTAAATAAATGGTGGTAAATATAAACACTAGGGAATATAGAAAAAGAGACATTACCAATTTGTCGCTAAGTAATTTTAATATTGTGGGTACAAAAATATTTTTAAATATTTTTATCGTCAACGCCACGTGTCCTATTTTGCGCTGTTGGCCGAAAATACGCCTATTTATTTATTTAAGTACATTCTGAAACAGCCTTATTAGATGAACAGAAAATCTCTACGTAGCATCTCCGCACGGACAATTTTATGGGCGTCCTGTTTTGCGAGACGAACGTGCATTCATAGCCACTTTAAATTCATTCTGCTGCTTTGCTCCAACACCTTTTTCCCAAAACCTGCAGTCGCGCCAGTCGGCGCCGCAAGGAGTGTCACTACAGAAGTCGTTCTCGGGAGCTATTCGGGGGTAAGAAAATTCGTAATCAGCCAGTGAGCAGAGTTCCATGAAACTTTTTCACAAAGGTGCATTTAGGTAGTGCACTGATCACACTCAAATTTTCTGAGGGCAACTTTTTATAGCCCGTTGCGACTCAAGAAGGTAGGGCGAGGGTAAGAAGGGCCGGGGAGGAGGAAGCAGACGGAACGCTAAAGGCAGAAGGACGTTTTCGCCTCTCTTCTTCAAGCGTTCCGTCTGCGTCCTCCTCCCCTGCTCGTCTTACGCTCGCCCTACCTTCTTCAGTTGCAACGGACTATAAAAGATATGCAAGAAAAAAAGAGGCCGCATCTCCACGTGGTGAATGATGTTGATTGGGGCGAAGCTCTGGTGGTGCTGATAATATACTGATTTTATTGTTCATAGGTAGTGCTGATAGTGCTGATTTTTGTTTTTATTGCTCATAGGTAGTGCTGAGTTCCGGGTTGCGTTTCGACTTCATTATTACTCTTTTATGGTCGGTGAAATGCAGAGCCAGTGGTTCTTCTAGCGGATCAGCTTGGATCCACTAGAAGCCGTGGGAACGCATCTCCACCGCTTAAGTCAACGGTCCATGTCAGAAAGAGAATGTGTGGTATGGAACGTGGTTACATACGCATTTGAGCATTTGACCGCAGCGCCCTCTCGTCTATAAACGTTGAGTCAATGCATGCAAAGTTTAACGCGGTTATATACGCATTTGACCGCAGCGCCCTCTCCTGTATAGACGTTGAGCGGCTACATGCAACGTTTCATCCATGACAGACAGATGGGATGGCAATCGATGTGAGCACGGACGCCGGACGGATGGACAAGGCTAGACCCTAAGGAGCTTCGACTCTAAAAATTATATTTCTTTTGCACGAAAGGAAAACAGAACCAAACCGTCGGGTTGACGCTGCTAGCAACATATGGCACACCACATGAATGTTACAAAACCTTAAAGCTTCGTGGTGATTAACCCCTAAAGCAGATCCAGCGAATCCGAGCGTGTGTAATACGATATGTGAGTAGCAGCGTCAATCCAACGGTGTGCTTCAGTTTTTTTTCCGTGCTCAGGAAACTGTGTTTCTTTTCTTGCTATTTTTTCCAAAAAACCTACAATCCAGAAATTTGAGTATACAACCAATGCACCGCCTAAATACACATTTGTGAAGGGTTTCATGGCACTCTGTTCACTGGCTTATTTTCGAGAACACCCTGAACGAGAAGCACGAAGTAGACCTTTTCGCTAGGAACGTTAGCACTATCTTAGGGCGACCAAAAGGGGAACTGACATCAAATTTCTGCACCGCCGCGGTGGTTACCCAGCACATGTCACCCTCTATAAAAACAAACATTCAGCCACGCGCATCAGGACCACGGCGAATTGGAGCACTCTGACGTGACCTAAACCACGTGATTCCGGTAACGCGGTAGAAAATGAAGGAGGCAGCGGGGGGAAAAAGCCAACGAGTGTGTTCTAATGGAAAAGGAGAGACGATGAAATTGCGTCTTCCAGGCACAAATAGAGGCTGTGCACGAACAGCCAGATTGAAATGTTCATGACTCATTTTGATGCGAGAGACGGAAGGGACCACATCGAGCGAAGCCTAGCGTGGGCAGGGCCACCTGGTTAAGAGCGTCATCGCATCTTCTATATCTGGCACAGAATGATGATCCGGGCGTCCGCAAAGACCTATAGCCTGCTACTCTGTGTCTCATGAAGCTGTTACTAAAACCAAGTCTTCAGACAAATCCGCTCCATGACTAAGCCCACCACCAAACAAGGCTGGGTAATTTCGCGATACAAATGTATGCCGATGGTATCTTAGAGATACTTTCGAGTATGTGTATTTTTGTATTAGGATACATTTGGAAAATGTAGTTTTATCTCAATAGTGAAATACATTTACAACGTCCTGCTCGTATCGCGGTACTCTGCCATGCTTAGGTACCTCGCTAGACTTGTTGTCGAAAATTGACTGTCACCTTTTTGTTATGAACTGAAAACCACCTTTTTGGCGCGAGGAGTCCCATACTTTACACCATGAACTCGTTACTTAACCCCCTCCACAGGGTAGAAACCTGATACGATAGTCCGATATATCGCTGATACTTGCCAAAACACGAGCACCACAATTTGCATTCGCCACGGTTTAGAAAAAAAAATATATATATATATATTAATGTTTGTATATCTATCTGTGTTCCGGGATTCTTTTTTTTTTTCGTTGTTGCAAACTTTTTTTAGGAATATTCCGTTACATAAAATACAAATTAATGTCAGCATCTGCATTTTGGCCGGAAATAGTTGGTATCTCAGTATTCGCATTCCGGAGTACTTTTCTCAGTATCTCTACCTAGCCCTGCCCCCAAATCATTTAATATGTGCACTTGTGTGCACCATCCCCAACAACAAGCACACCAGTGCTTTTGCGGGCCTGCCTATGTAATGTGTTTATGATGTGAATAAAATTTCTTCTTCTTATTATTATTATTAATACGATCATTACGAAATGTGCTAGATACGGACGCGTTAAATACTAAAAGACCCTGACGCCGCCATTCATGAGACGGGCATCTACTCATTGATATACAGACATTTTGCCACTTAAGATAAAGTTACTCATATATAATTCATTACTTATTCTCATACAAATTATAGTCACTTAGTACCGGGTACAACCGCTAAAACGAACCTTCAAGCACATTTCATAAAAAAGATGCGGAGTAGCTTCCACTACGATACAACTCTTTTCCCTGAACGTGGAACAAAAATATTTTAATAAACTTCGTATAACTGAAAATTTATGATTTGTATAAATACGGCTTATGTGCTAGGTATAAAAGGGAAAACAAAGATCACTGTAGCTATCTTTAAAATTTAGCTTATTTAGCAGAAAAATTGTATATATATAAACACAAAGTATGGAGCCATATACTATTCATTAGAACAAATTGTGGCCATCACACATTAAGATACCGTCTTCCGACCAATCTCAAATAGCTTAGCGTAAGCAATTTTGAAATTAACAATATGTCAGTGGGCATCTTACGCAATGTGTATTTCAACCTTACCTTATGATCCAAACCGCAACTTGTCATGTCCAAGTTTTTTCTTTTTTTCATCCTAAAGTTTTTCTGAACTAAAGTTACCACTCGTGTAGCAGGTACAAGACTGGGGCTAGATAAGAGACGTATAAATTGCGCGGGCGCCTAACCGGAACTGCTATAGCCTTGAGGAACCATGATCTATTTTCACTAAATAAAAAGTTAGCTAACGAATTTTATTTAATTATCGCGACATACCGCAAAGATTAGCCATCCAGATAATGTCCCCTGGGCGTATAACTCACTCGCACAAACCGCATAAGTCTAGCTTTGATGGCTTTTTTTAAACAAATCTGTAAAGAATAAAAAACATAAACTGTAAATAAGACGAGAAAATATATACAGTTGCTTCATACGATTGAGCGGCGCGAGTTTCACACGCTGTATGTCTGTTTGCAGGTGCTTTCCCACGCCGTTCGACTGCTTGCAGGTGAGAGTTTGCAGGAAAAGAACCAAAGCACCCGTTATAGCTTGCGTGGGTTCTGTGTTTTCGGATAAATCCGGAAAATTCCGAAAAATGCTCGCCGGTAAATTTTCCGTCAATTCAAATGTATAAAAAGAAAACTCCAAATTTGGAGGACAAAACAACAAAATAAAAAGCAAAAAAAGACGGTGTTTTACAAATAAACTTTACGAGAGCACAGGGTCAGTGGTCCTGGGGAGATGCAACTTCAGTGTCCTTTGAAATCTAAAAATACTGACAAAAGAGGTTTGCCTTTCAGCTCGTCAACATTCCTTCGTGACAACGGGTCAAAGTACACAAACTTTATTGATGTTGTTGTTTTTGTGTTTTGTTTTTATTGGTAACCATAGTTAAACAAATCTCCGAAGTTCAGAGAATAGGGAATCTTACAAAAATGAACTCAGATAAACCTCGAATTTTCAGCGAAAAATAAACTACCGAAAAACACCCTCCGAATTTAACGATAAATGAACTCCAAAATCACGGAATCCTAGTTATAGCCTAGTGTTGCTTGACTATCAGCTAACCCGCTGGCCGCTCTACTAAAGAGCGGCTGGTCGGATCTTTAATATTGGTTTTAGCGGAGTACGCGGCTTCATTTTGACAAAACATTTCGGCTGCGATCATATTTCGTGCCTCAGAAACGATACCGGTCATTTATTTTTATTCGATTTTTGACCGGAGCTGCTCTTGAATCATCGCAACAAGATTCAGAGTTCATCGCGATTTGTCTCGTGGTTACGACACAACATTGCCACCATTCGTAAAGCAAAGAGAAGAACTCTGCCTGGTTAGCTTAGTGTTTAGAGAAACTCCAGTCAGTAATATGATGGTCTTGTCCTTATTTTTTTTAATTTCTTTTGTTTTGTAATGAACTCGGCTGGAAAAAGCTGTCGTTCTCGAAGTTCACGAGGCGCGAAAAAAGGTTCGCATGATGGTCGCAACGGCCGTCTTGCAAAACTTTTTTCCCCGCTATTTGCTGCATCGCGCACGGTCAAATCGGAATACCAACGAAGTAAAAACAAAATATAGCAACGCAATGCCTCGCACAACCGGTTATGAAACCCAGTAGGGTGACTTGGCTGGTGAAAGCCGGGCAATGCCCAAAAATGACGCTCCCAGACAGACATGGCACCGCCGACGCCGCCGCCACCAAGCGCACTTCGTATTCCAACCGCTTTCGCCGTGTCCATGCGCGGTTTCACATCAAGGGAAGCTGACTGCGAGGAGCTATCTAAGCTCGATGGTTGGACCAATCGCCAGCAGGCTTCGCGTATGCGGGTGCCGCGAGCGAGAGCCCGACCGACTGTTGATTGAGTGGCCCAGCCTCTCTCGTAGGCTCTGCTGTGCTGTCACGGCAGCAGCTTCTAGGCTTGGGATCTGTTCCGCCGGCGCAGCCGCTGAAAGCTGGCGAGTCTGTCTGCAGTGCCGTGACCGGGCTCCATCCCGTCGTGACGGAGGGCCGACGTCTGGGACGGGGGAGGAACCGGAGGAGGAGGAGGAGGAGGAGGGCAGTGCTTGCGTTGCCTGTGCCGGCCTCGGGCCTTTCGCTGCTCTCGGTACCCTATTCAAGATGCCCTCCGCGGCTCTTCTGCGTCTCGTCCATCTTCGTGGTCGAGAAGGTCATGAGGGCGGCGTTATTCACCGGCGCCCCGCGGCTTTGCACGTTTTCCGCCCCTTCGCGCTTCGCACCTGTAAATACTGGTGTTGGAGCGATTGGTGTTTTCTTTTTTTGTTGTTGTTTGTGTGCGCGTGTGTGTGTCTGTGATGCATCTTGCAGAGATATACGTAAGCGCGCGTTTTGGCTAAAGACCTGCAAAGTGCAATATTTCACTCTCTTTTTTTTTTCATTTCTCTTTTATAGACATGCATACAGATTGCACTTTCTTCCGTAATTTGTTTTTAACGTGAAACGTTGTTTCGGTAGTTGCTCCGGATTTCGTGAAGCCGTGGCCTGTCACGTCCCATAATGCAAGGCGCGCAGTGTTGCATTATGGGATGTCACAGACCGACACACCAATTCAGTTTCCCCACTAAATTTAGCGGAGAAATTAAGTTATTAACATCCCGTGACCTGTACGCCAATTTGGTTTCCCCGCTACATTTAGCGGTGGAATCGATGTCACGTGACCCGATGTCACGTTAGGCTAGAACGTTTCACGTACCCAGCAATTTGCCGTATACGATTTTCATTCTCTTGGCAGACTGCCATACGTCAGCCTCGTCGACGACGTTGACGTCGCCATGTCTAATTTCTGCGCGCGATCCGTGAACACGAATCGGTTACGTGTCTGACCACTCCCAACGCCTCTAGTGTTTCGTCTTGTCTTTCCTCGGTGCAAGGAAAGACAAATTGGCGTTTGTTTTCTTGCGACTGCGTGCACCTTCAGGGACTGCCGAGTGTCCCTATAGGCCCATTCATTTGTTCCCCATACTGATCGTTTCAAATATTTTAAGCTGTTAGTCTAAGCCCATATTACTAGTCCAACTCAACTGGCGAACTTCGAAGAAGCAAAAAGCCCAGACAACCCTTCGCAGTCGGCAGAAATTGTCTTCCTCCTACGACGGTCCCATTGGCCATACAAAAACTGCCTGCAGACGTGTTTCAAGCATGTATGAAGCAAACGGGCTTCTACGATGCTTCAGACATGTCCTCAGGTAATTCCGTCATCAGGTGTGCAGACAACATCGTATCTTTTCTAAAACGTACAAAATAAAAAAAACGTTTTGATTTTAAATTAATTTACAACGGATTTATGTTATTTAAATCGTGCATATCTCATCTAAATCAGATGATCTTGATTTATATTAGCTTAATTTTATATAACTCACAAGCTAGAAAAATTAATTAATTTTTTTCGTTAGATGCATTATTAAACTTGGCATACTGATCGATTTATTCATCCGTCCGATCACTGAAAACAATGCGGAAGGAAAACAGAAATGCCGCGTAAACGTGCAATCAAATAAGCAATTGTTTTCTTTATGTAAACCCCGCTATGCAGCTTGATATTTCTAATTGTAAGCTTGCTTTGTTTGTTTTTGTCATGTTCAGAGTTTCTTGGAATATGACATTATTTTCCTCCCATTTGTTTCTTCCTTTCGTTTTTTTTTAAATTTTCTTGGCGTGGGACATTATGTAACTGAAGAAGTAAATAGAAGGTAGAAAGATATCTCTATTAACGCTCCCATTCGCCCAGAACAGCCCCGCCCTTTGCTCATTTTCAGCCCGCTATAAATATTTTGTGCTCGATGATTATTTCATTTAAATAAGCAAATGAACATAGAAAGCGTCAGGTGATAGGCAAAGCAGTAAATAAAAAGTATTTTGGGGAATATTTGGGCGGGAAATGTTTGATGTATATCATCGTTGAAAAACCGGTGTGATCTAAATCGCAATTTAAGTCACGATTTAAATCATATCGATCCTTATTCTCCACCCTGCCAAAAACATGCCCCCCCCCCCCCCCCGGGAGCCGAGAAAAAAAACGAAAAAAAAACGTTCAGCCTCTCCACTCTCGTGAAGAAGCAAGACCAGCGGAGCTGTACTCGATACACTGTGTGATTCTTCTTCGTCTTCGTCTGTTTTTCGCGCTGTTTCCTACGATGAATTCCCACCAACGCGACCAACTATCCATTCTTCTATTAGAGCTGGAAAGATTGCCGCCATCTACGAGCGACGGCGGAAACCATACCGGTTGTGTGCTTGCCGCCGTCGCTTATAGATGGCGGTAGCTGTCCAGGTAGGTTTGTGTCGACATACACGGACACGCTCCTGGGGAACCTAGCCCTTAACACCTCCGCTGTAAAAACATATCCCGATTGTTCGCAACTACAGACTCGATGGGAATATCCAGCGCAGACACGAGAGGCTGCTCTCCACACCGGTGTCGCGAACCCGCTGTTCGAAACAAAGGGCGAGCGAGACATGGCCCGCTGAAAACCCCGAAGAAGGGACGACAGCGGCGACAATGAATAGCGGCCCCTTTCCTGCGCTCCGCTGCCCGGAAACTAAAGCTCGGAGGCACGCCGTTAGCAGCGTCCGCAGCGGCCAGCTGCCGTCCACCGTCGCAGGTCGCGTTCATGTTGGGTCATCGCTCGGGAGATTAGCCCCAACGCGAGGCGTCTGTTCAAACTCGTCGTTGGCACGCGTCTCTCTCTCGCCGTTCTCGATCAATGCGTGTGTAACAGTGCGTGACGTCGAGAGCGCGCGAGTTCTCCGATGGCCTGCCCCGCTGCCGCCGTAGCGCGCTCATTGTGTACGTGCCGTTTACCCGCGAGGCCCTGCATGGCACGCAACGTGCAGATTGATTTGCCGCGCGCTGTCAATAGTCGACGCCGACCGCCGGACTGAGTCAGGGAGACAAAAGGGTACGCTGAAACTTTCGCGGGACGCGTGTCCGTAATTTTCAGCGCTGTAATTGTTCCAACTCGCAAATTTTGTTCGAACTGTGCCCCCAGGGGGCCAAAAGCGTTTGCCTGGAAGGGACACTGCGGATACGTGCTCGGTCCGATGCTCAAAGTGACGGCACGAGCTCCCGCTAACAAAGGTTTTGCGTAGGATGTATGCAAAAGCTCTAATGAACTTGTACCCATTCTGCCTCGAAGTAAGAGCTAGCGAAGCCGATGCTACAAGCCCGATATGTAGTCTTGCACGACGCTTTCACTCCGCGACAGCGCGTGCACAACACCTAGGCTCAGAGCGTTCCCTCTTGTAGATTCTTCGCTATTCACTAGATAGGTTTCCAAAGTACCGAAACTCCCTCTTCTGGCATATTCTGGCCAACCACGGAAATTCTTTATTTTTACTACCTCCACAAAGCGAATTCCAGACTGTGGTATACTAGCGGTCTAGAATTCATAATCTGTTTTTCTTTCCTTTTTTTGTTTGTTTACATAAATGGCAAACAAGTAAAGCACTTCGCTGAAAGGTGCGAACACCGATCGCGATTTTTATCCTTCCAATAGAAAGGCCTCAAGTGACGTTCACTTTGCTCGAACTCTAGCAAAGATCCGTACTTGTGAGCCTTGGCCTTATGCTTTTCTATGCGCGGAGGCAGTGTTTCTCGGCTCGCTCGATGTTCTTTGCGTGGGATCCCGGGCCCTGGCAGTCGCGGCGGCCCTCTGGGCCTCCAGCACTCCCAATACCTGATCCCGGAAGAATTATAAAATTTCCTCCTCCTCCTCCTCCTTGCGTGGGAATCGATTACACCCGCCGGACTATACTCCGTTTCACCTTTTGTTGTGCCGCAGCAAAGGCTAGAAGCGCAAGCTCATAGCATTGGCAGCTGCCCTCAATACACGAGAGCTTGTGCCGCCGAGACTGTGCCCTGAGCAAGGAGCTCGCGCTTGTAGCCTTTTCTGCGGTACATCGTAAGGTGAAACAGACTCTATACTTCAGTGTCACCTTAATATAGACCTTTTCTTTCACGGCGCCGCCATCTTGAGAATTGCGGCGCCGATGACGCCGTCTAGCGGTTTAGAAAAAGAAATACTGGCTAGTTCTGGCAGCACAGCTATCTGGGTAGGCAACGGTGTGGGTATGGGGGGAACTTGGCTGGACTTGGCTATGGTGGGCTGCAATAACTTGGTTGGAGTTTGTCCGGTTGAATCCAGCTGGCTACTCACAGGCCATCACCTTGCCTCCTCGAGAGAACGAGGACGAAGACGGTGCGGTGTTTTGATTGAGTTTCCACAACGAAGTATATATGAGCAGTTTAATGTAGTCTATGCAGGTAAGCTCTCGGCATTAGATAGCTCCATCTTGAGTGATGGCATGTAGACTTTTTCATACCTTTCACATACCATGGGGCTGGCAGTGATAACCTAATTCGACCACCTGCACCGGGAATTAAAATTGGTCCTCTTGTCCTAGACGAAGTGGTCGTGAGCTTAAATGTGACGTTGAGTCAGATAGGAATCTCTCGCGATTCAAGCTCGCAATCGACTGACTTCATAAATAAGGATTCTCGGGGAAAATGCGAAGCTCGATAACATTGCAGCCACACTCACGCTGCAGCTTCTTGTGCTCATGGCACACTTTCTGCTATTGTTCTTATGCTTTTTAAAATTATTTATCCATCCGACGACCACGCAGTGGAAGCCACACAACCGTAGATTTTCGGAAATTGCAGCACGGTAAAAAGGAGCACTCGGAACTAACTCATGCACGACGTCCGTTTTTAAGCCTTTTCGCCCATACCCTCGGCGGTTGCATACCCTGTGTCAGCGGGCAATCCAAAAATGCACCAGGTCGAGGGTACGTCAGTTACTGGCTGGTTTGAGGTTATGCGAAAAAGGTCTATAGACTATTGTTAGCCGCGCGTGCTAAAAGCGCGAGCTCGTCGCTTTGAATGAAACCGCGGCGGCTGCACGAGCGCTTGTGCAGCAAGTGCTCTAATCAAGGCAGTCAAGGCTGGCCGCTCGCGCTAGCATAGCCTTCGCGGTTAGTCCATGCTAGGGCGAGACGAAGTATATACTTCGTTTCAGCTTGGGTCCAGACGCAGCCGATGCTACGAGCGCGAGCGTGTGGCCCTGAACAGTGCTTGCATTGCACGGGCGCGCGTGCTTGGCAGGGACTCTGAAAGCCCCGAGCTCGCGCTTGTGGCATCGGCTGCGTCTGGACCCAAGCTGAGACGAAGTATAGTCGGCGGCATAAAAGAGCCTCGAGCGGTACTCGGTTTTCACACATGCCGGCTGCTCTTCCGAATTAAGACGAGCCGGCGTTCGAGCATGTTGGCTTGTCGGAGTTGGCTTCCAAAACCATTTCGAAGGGAAAAAAAAAGCAAAGGCAGTGTCAGGTTATTTGTTGGGTTTTGGTAGTTCGTAGGCGACGTAAGTTTAAGGCGTAGACTGGGGTTGATTTATAATTAACAAGACGTTTATTAACTGGGATTACAATCGGTTACACAAGGTTACATTATGTCGGAGGGAAGAGTGGTCGTCCCGTCCGTATCGTACGGCGTCCCGGAGTCGTCTCTGTTGCGAAGGGGCTTCTCCTCGGTGAGATGTACCCCGACGCCTTGCTCCTCTCACCTTAGAATCCCGCCCGGGTCACGTAAACCGGGGCCGATGGGGTCTACAGTCGGGAAAGCCCAGTCTGGGACGAATTTTCGGTCGACTTTCTGGGTCTCTGTCTGGAAGGCTCCGGTGGCTCTCCGCGCGGAAGGCGCGTGACGATGACAGCAGATTCACACGGTGCGATATTGCTTGCGAATTCGCCGTTGCGACGTCGAACACCACAACTTCCACCAGGCTTCTTCTTTTTTTTTTGCACAAGCGACGTCACATTTGCGAAATCGCAAATAAAATCGCACCATGCGAATTAGACCCAAAGGGAAGGTGGAGCGGTTTTGTATTTGAGTAGAAACACTTAAATCGTCTTCGTTTCAACCTCCATGGTCAAGAATATCGAGATTGTTTTCCAATTTGGTGCACGCAGACTGCAGAAAATTATTTCCAATGTATCGCAGAAGGCCCTCCTTGCCGGAGCATGACGTCATAAAAGGAGTTTTCGGAATCTCCGTTCTCGCCCATCTTCGGTGCATATCAAAGCTATGCACGCGCATTCTTGCTTTTAAAAAAATATGTTACGAAACGACGTCGCCACTGGTGTTGGTGCGGGGAATATACCTGGCAAGCTTGCAATTGCACGCACTGCCCAGACGAGCGACAAACGCTTGGCGGCACAAATATCCTTTTATGACGTCATGACTGGTCGGAGGTTTTTCGTCTTTTCTCACGTTTAGTTACATCTTCGGGGAAAACGAACGTGATATTTAAATTCACGGCGTAAAAAATACTAAAAAATTCACCTCTTCGATTTTTTTTTTTCTTCAAGCACCTTTTTAGTTTTCTTCTGAAAGGAGCGATGCAACAATTTTTGTACTTTGCGCAAATACCGCTTAGAACGGATCCCCGACGTTAATGACCTATGAAACACGCGTTCGTTTTTCACCCCACGCAAAAGAAGGCCCAGAAAAAAATTAAAGAAAAACGAGCAGCGTTTACCCCCTCAACTCGCAGCCAGAACAAGCGTCCACGTGATCTGGAGCCGATTATATGCCGCCAATGTTGATCATAGCCACGCGCTGGGGTTGGCAAAGCACAGGACACGCGCTGGGTTCCAGACATTGTTATGGCTCGGCTATTGTCGTCGTTGCAGCGATTGGACACGGGCCACTACCCGAATGCTTCTCGAGCTTGTAATTATCACGAGCCCAAATCGAGTGCCCGCGCAATGCTCGGCTCCAATCTATGAACCGCATTCAAATATCGTCACTTGGGTGTACTGCGATCCCCTGCGTTACGTCATCAAATTTTGCAAAAAGAGATTAAATGAAAATGATCGCTTTTGTCCTTGAAATTACACCGCAACAAAGGAGTTTCTTGGCCAGTGGCGTTGCGTGCGAGTATCCTTGAGCATAGCCTCCTCTATACGGAGAAAGCCTGGCACGTCGCGAAAAAAGTGGCCGCCGAAAGTAGGAGAGGAGGGGCGGGGAATCAAGAGCGGAGGGAAGCTAGACTGCTAGCGCCACACAAGAGCGAGCGGCCAAACGCAGAAACATTCTTTTTTTTTTTTTTTTTTTTTCGGAATCGCGGAGAAGAGAAAGTCAACGTCAACCCTTCCCCTTCGCCGTGGCCCTGCGTCCGCATCTCCGCCTCTCCGCAGCGGTCCCGGTCGCCGCTTTCGTTTGCGTTGGAGGTTGTGCCGACGAACTGCCCGGAAAGGTCGGTATCTGGTGCTTGGAGCGTTCGGCGATTCATGGGACATATACTTCGTTTCACCTTAGGTTTGAACGAAGTCAAAGATATACTTCGTTTGATCTTACGTGCGAGCGAAGGCAGTGCTAGGCGTGCGAGCCGAGCACTCATACGTTCGCTGCTTTGCAAGCGCGCTTATCCAGTTAATGCTTTTCCTCGGGCTATCCTCTCATGCTTATAGCTTCGCCTTCGCTCCCACATAGGACTAAACAAATATAGAAGCGCGAGATCGACGCTTTGTGCATTGCTGCTTTGCTCGAGCGTGTGTGCGATGCAGTAACGCAAAAAGCGCTGGGCTCGCGCTTCTAGTTTTGGTTTAGCTCGCACATAAGGTGAAACCAAGTAATATAATACGCAACTTTAGCTTCCGTGAGAAACGACAGCAACTCGCGTTTTAGTGCTAAGGACGAAAAAATAAAACGTGGACACGGACAGACATGCACACAGTGTAGATGTCTGCACCTGTCATTTACGTGTTCACTTTTGTAATTAGCATACCTTATCATTCTTCGTCGCTTACTCAACGGAGGCTCGAGCGGTAGCAGCGTCCACAATAAACATTTTCACTACTACTTTACGAACTGTTTACATTGTTGCGCCTGTAGTCCAGTTGAAGCTCATACACGCGACGTTCAAAATGTGGCTAATCGGAGACTCCCACTGAAATGACGGTCCTCGGCACCTGGGCGTCGAAACTACTCAGTCAAAACTGTTTGGTTCTTCCGCGGCACGACACGATGGTCCGACGACGGCGCACTCCGCTGGCACACCGACAACTCTGCCGACGCCGCCAACGCCGCCGGCATCGTGCATTGTTGCCAGCGCCCTTTCGAATCGCCGCCGTCGCCGCAGCCGTTTCTCCCGGAGTACGAAAACGACGGTGACGAAAACACAAAAACAAACGTGGTTCGGGGAGCGGCCGCTCATTACCCAAGCGCTCGCGGACTATCTCTGCCCTTTCTGCTCTGCGCTACCATATTTGTCACCGCTTCGCGCGCTCCTCCTCTCCTTTTTTCAGCGGCCGCGCGCCCTATGGCTCCGCCGTCGATGTGCCAGGCTTTCTCCGTATAGAGGAGGCTATGCCTTGAGTCCCACCAGTGCCAGTGAACTCGTGTAAAGTGAAAAACATTCCAATTGAATATCGTTGCATCGCTCCTTTAGGTGTGGCCTCATCCGGACCAAATACACGCCCGAGTGTGGTTTCTGGAAGTAATCGTTGGCGAAGCCACCTTTCAAGTTTCAGACGTTTTCCAACACCAGAAACGTCGCCAGCAATAAACATTGTTTCCGTGTAAATGACAAAAAAGTTCACTAGAATCACCACAGACGGCTTGCCTGAAGTGAGATGACCCTTTGCGAAACCGCCGTAGAAGGTATCCCAGACGAAAGACGAAGAAAGAGAATGAGAGAAAGAGAGACCATCTGTTCTTCGGTGCTTAAACATCCGTAGAGGAGGTGGCAAATACGCCGAAACCCCGGGGGTCGGGGCACGTCATTCCGAGCGGAAACATAAACATTCACCCATAAACAATTGACTTCTATTATGTATACATATAGCGAAAATTGTAAGCTCTTCGCCTATATACATGAAACTATTCTGCCGCCGTGAGATCCGAGATACTTTCTGCAGGAATGTGCGGATGGAGGCAGGGTTGCCCGAAGCGTGTTGATTTAGTGAGCGGTATTCGTACGGCGAGACGGCGTTCGCTGTCGGAACGCGGTTCACCGACGCCTTCCCAGAGAACACAGGGGCCGCCTTTCTGCGCTGCGTCAAGCGGAGCGGCCGAGGCCCCAATTTATGGACCAGACGTGCCGAGGGCTGCAGCTTCGGAGCCGCCTTCTCCCTTTGAACCGGGCTCAGAGGTACGGCCGAGGACAGAGGTCCAAACCAGAGGGTACCGACCCCGCGCGGGCCGCTGGGGCAAAACAATTCCGAATGAGCAGGCTGCTCGCTGTCAACTCGGCGTAGCTCCGTGCGCTGTATTAGGGACGTAGCGAAACTGCCGAATGTTGGAATTCGACTAGGTTTTACTTGTTTTAACTTTCTAAATGAAAGTTCTACGAAAAGTCTGACATAAGCTGTGGGTGGTTCTTTAACGCCCCTTCCTCGGGTGGACACGACACACGCTCTAGGTTAACGGTTTATTAACCCAACATAATGTTTACGAGGCAAGCCTCACGTCAATGTCCGGGGAGTCGGCGGGCAGCGCGCAAACGTCGTCATGGGACGGCTTCCCGACGGTCTGGAGGCGTGCAAACGTCGTCCATGGAAAGCCGTGGTTCCGGGCAAGTGGCCGCTTTAGTCTCGACGGGCACTGTCGTCCAGGGGCTCCGGGGATGTCACCGGCTTGTAGCGGCAATCCAAGCGCCGCAGTCCAGATGCCAGGCATTCGTCTTCCATGGGGGCCGCAGCTCCGGGCAGGTCACCGGCTCGGCGGCAACCAGAGCCCCGCGCCCAAGAAGCCAGGCAGCGTCCTCGTTCGTCCCACGCAGCCGAGAGCCTGAACTGTCGTCTCTTCGTCCCTTTTCTAGCCTCGTCATCCTCAGGCAGCGCCGCTGTGGGCACGAGATTGTCCACTTGGGCGACGCCCCTTCGATGTTATCACCACATGGCGTCAGCAGCGCACGATGCGGTCGGAAGGAACACGATAGGTTCCCACACTACTCCCCCTCTTAATAGACGAGACCTGGGAACTGAGGTCTCGACACCATTCAAAATCAACCACTCGACACTAAAAAGAAACGACTTCCCGCGAGTGACTGAACTAGTCGGGCATGAGCTCAACAGCATTCCAACAGTTCTTGGGCTGACCGTACATACAATAAAACACAACACTGGCGCAGGCGTTCCATAGTGGGTCCGAATGACTCACGGAAGACGTCGCTATGTAACCGCACAACGCGACGTACCGGCGGTCCGGTACGCAACCACGCCCCCTCTCCCAACCGAATCAGATACTGCAATAACCGAAGTCTTGCTGCAAGTGCCGTCACCGGCGAGGAGCAGAGCAAAGAACGCAACCCAGACCAACCGCCACTCGCGATGAGCAATCGACAGCAAAAACAAACGTCCCCGCACAGGAGCACTAGGCGAAGTTGAACCTGCTCTCACTCTCCCCCAGACGAAACCCGGACACTGCATGACTAAGAAGTCTTGTTGCGAGAGTCGGGACAAGCCAGGTTTGAGCGAAAGCGAAACGCAAACCGTACAATGACAGCAAACAAAGAAAATCACTCATCGCCCTGAAAATACGCCTAGTCAGCAAGCGAGCTGATTAGAATGTGTCTAGCAGCCACCCGGAAACATACAACACCAAGACAAAAACAAGAAAGACGCATCAATTGCGTACAAAGTACAAAAAATAGGCCCCCAAACGTGAAGAAAAAAAAAATCGCGCGCGACGCTGATCTGAGCAGCGCGAAAGATTTCCTCTAAAAACAGCAACCCACCGAGCAGTGCAAGCGGTCCACCCGAGAAGAAACACGTTGGGCGCCATTGTGGGCGGTTCTTTAACGCCCCTTCCTCGGGTGGACACGACACACGCTCTAGGTTAACGGTTTATTAACCCAACATAATGTTTACGAGGCAAGCCTCACGTCAATGTCCGGGGAGTCGGCGGGCAGCGCGCAAACGTCGTCATGGGACGGCTTCCCGACGGTCTGGAGGCGTGCAAACGTCGTCCATGGAAAGCCGTGGTTCCGGGCAAGTGGCCGCTTTAGTCTCGACGGGCACTGTCGTCCAGGGGCTCCGGGGATGTCACCGGCTTGTAGCGGCAATCCAAGCGCCGCAGTCCAGATGCCAGGCATTCGTCTTCCATGGGGGGCCGCAGCTCCGGGCAGGTCACCGGCTCGGCGGCAACCAGAGCCCCGCGCCCAAGAAGCCAGGCAGCGTCCTCGTTCGTCCCACGCAGCCGAGAGCCTGAACTGTCGTCTCTTCGTCCCTTTTCTAGCCTCGTCATCCTCAGGCAGCGCCGCTGTGGGCACGAGATTGTCCACTTGGGCGACGCCCCTTCGATGTTATCACCACATGGCGTCAGCAGCGCACGATGCGGTCGGAAGGAACATGATAGGTTCCCACAAAGCTCAGCTGTTGCGAGGACGCGCGTAAATTAGCTGACGTCGAGGGGGAACGGTGCGCCATTTTTACGAACAAACA
The DNA here is from genome assembly GCA_037355805.1 of Ixodes ricinus. Taxonomy (NCBI): domain Eukaryota; kingdom Metazoa; phylum Arthropoda; class Arachnida; order Ixodida; family Ixodidae; genus Ixodes; species Ixodes ricinus. Next base: position 45,347 of record JAZHYW010001100.1, on the reverse strand, counting down.
GAAATAATTAAGACTTAAAATGTCCGCTTCTATATTATGCAAACGTTGGTAACTATTTTCTAAAATTCATGAAACACGATATTGTGTAAAAAATTGTCCCCCACAATTAGAAATGTTTCGTAAAATTTGGGCAACACTGTCTAAGAAATCGAACCTCCTCAATGTTTTCCGAACGTTTTGAAGGTTCTACGAAGAGAGCGAACCTCGAAATTCAAAACTCAGATGAAACACATTCACGCAGAAACGCAAGTTTTCCTATATTTGTTTCTTGTCTCGGAAACCAAAGGCATTGTAGAGTAGGTGGCAAATGCATTTTTTGGTTTCGGTCGCTGAGTTTGTGTAAGAGAGTCTGTCAAATAGGTTGTCAGGAGACAACCCAATCAATCTTTCGCTACAGAGTCACGTGTATTTTTAGTAAAGCCAAAACATTCAACTGATCGAAACTCAAAACGAAACATGTTTACGGAGGCTCGGAGGAGAGAGTTGCCGGAAGTCACGTGGCTATCGCTCCGTACCCAGTTTTTCTCGTGCCTCCGCTTCGCGGGCCTGTTAGGCAGACGGCAACGACGAGGACGGTGCCTGAACCGACTGCCGTGCCACTGTTTCGTACTTATATCCCTTCCGCTCGCTGTTCTGCGCTTCAAGATCAGATTGGCCGCTACCACGAGCGACAGTTCCGAAGTAACGGACCCACGTCCGTCGCAACGTTGGTACGTCGTGCGCCGCCATCGCGTCGTCCAGCCAGAATGACGTGTGAGTGTACTTTCTGTGTTCTGTGCAACATTTTTTTCTTGATCAACGTACCGTACTACAGTTTCTTGGAAGCCACAAAAATGATGGTTCATAACCTTTTCTATCTTTAATATTGAATGTATGCTTAAATGACCCACGACTTTGAATATATTTGGCACGGATTAGATTGAACGGCACGCGACCATAGAAAGAAGAATGAGCGCGCCTGAAACCGGCCGATTCTCGGCCGGCGACTTTCTGGCGGAAAGATTACAAAATTCGAGCCGCAAATTGTATTCTGGGTGGTTGGGATCTCATAGGTCATGTTCACATAAAAACATCGGCATGCATAAGTACCCTGTCAGTGTCCCTTCAAAGTTTAGGCAAGTTTGGCCGGCGAGGGTAAGGCCACTCGCTGGTAAATCTATAGGTATGGCCCAGATTCCTATTTAATTATTTTCTTTCGGGTAACATAAAAACGTCTCACAGTGTACGTAAAAAAAGCTGCGTTTTCCCCTTAAAAATATAAACTATCATTGGCAGTAGCCCAACTTCACCTGAGTGTAGCCCTAGTAGTTGGAAGAAAATATCAAAGCTCAAAACTTACAGTTCGGGAATAAAGCGCGAAACACATGTACGACGAAACCGTCCGATCCGACGTGCGAGCTGCCAGAATGACTTTCGGGGCGAGGGTTTTTGTGGCACCGGAGAGCGTTGAAAACCCCGCCTCCGTCCGTCGTATTGCCTGATCGGACGTCGGATCGGAAGGTTTCGTCGTATATGTGTTTCGCGCGTAAACACTGAACTGCGAAAATCTTATTCTGACTAAGATAATCCGCCGTTGTGCAACAGAACCAGGCGGAGAGACCCTTTTGACTGCGGTCTTTCTTAGATGACTCAACTATCCACTCCATGCCGTTGTCTCCTTCTGTGTTCAGATCTGCTAATTACCGCCGACAACTATCCAATATTGTGGCAAACGCCAATGTGTTTGAGGAATTCAAGAAAACGTTCCACTCAAGTAGCAAGGTGGTTTAATTGGACGGGGATCTGTTGAAATAGCGGGGAAAAAAAGGTCAATAAGAAAACACTCGTAATTCAGACTTTACCCACGAGAAACTTTGGGTTCGCCATAGGCTCAGCCCAAATATTAATTCGTCGTTCTAGGCGATCGTACCCTCTTCGCGATGTCCTCGACCTTCGTCTGGCTTTTTTCCCAGCCGTCCTCCCCACTCTGTCCAAACAAGCTTCCTAGAATAAACGTCTCCAGCAAACCTCCAGCATCCTCCTCCAAACACTGAGCCCCAACCCCCGCCCCGCTGTCGCCATCGCCTAAACAACGCGAGCACTGTATCTTTCCCACCAACTCGGGGTTACTAGAGGAAGAAAGAGAGAGAGAGAGAGAGAGAGAGAGCTTCGACTAAACGCTCCCATCCTGAGCAATGCGTGGCTTTCGAGTGTCATATTGAAGGGTACCCCAGCCGCTACTGTATAGTGACTCGCAAATACCGCCCGAATAGGGGCGGGGGGGGGGGGGGGGGGTGTAGACAAGGGCGATATTGTGTAAACCGTCCCCGGAAAAAAATAACAAATTTAACAATAATGTACGCTCTTTGCGCGGTCAGGAACAATAAAACTAAAACATGTTCACATAATCTAAACTATCCGAGGAGCAGCCAGGCATAAGGACAAGGAGAGGTTTATATGTGGTGTTTCCGAAGGTCACTGGATCTGGGTGGCTTTAGTGTTTCCTCATGAGCTCGCCTGCATAGTTTCGCTTCTTGGGAAACATGTTACTCGCTGCTGTACACGAGAGGTAACAAAATCCTTACTTTGTCACATAAAATAAAAGAAAAAATACAAAGAGTTACGAGGAACGCATTACTGTTAACGATTCACGTGTAACGCGTAATTCTTGTCACGGACCGCTTGTACATCTGAAAGACTCCTCTAAGATTTAACGAAACAAGGCCTGGGACTCGCCTGTGTCGTCTGCAAAAGAGTAAATAAAGCGCGCGGTAATTGAGAGGGACGGCGCTGATAGCAACGCCAGCCGGAAAGGACCCGGTGGGACGAGCTGTAAGCGTCCCGGCCACAATTGTCCCAGACTGGGTATAGACCATTTCATCCTCCCTCGCATGGGCGCTGCCATTTTGGAATCACGTGACGCGGCAGCCATTAGGTTGCTTCAACTTGTTGCTCCGCTCTCCCCTCCGCGCCTTGGCGGATGCATTGTATTCGTGTTTTTCGCCGCGTTTCACCGCGCTTTCTTGCCTTACTTCGGAAACTGTATAGTCCGATACGTCTACTCAACGACTAAGACATCACAAGAGTATAAAGGTCCTAATGAACACTGAGGTTTGTTTACTAATACTGGCGGAACATAAGATGCGCGTATATTTATATCGCGCATTTAGGATCGGAAGGCGTCAGCGCAAGGAGGCCATCTGTATTTAATGAAAGTATCCTCCTTTTTACTCATAATATATCGAAAATAGTTTATGTTGATTATGTGAAGAAACTCGTGGAGGAAATTGACAACGAACGTTTAACTTGTTTTTTATCTGAGGCTAGAAATAGTGGTACGTCAACTCAGGCGATTTGTTTGTTCATAATATCACACCTACATGTGTATGAGGTTCTGAATCTTTTTTTGCAATGTAAACATTTGGTTGGTCAGTTTACTTATGAAGTTTAAAAAATTGTGTACCGTGCTCGCTCCCATTTCGACAGTCATTTAAGTATTTTATTGATTATCTTTAGATAACCAGTGCCATCCACTTAATTTATTTTAACACAAAGGTTGAGACTTCCCGCGTAACTGCCACAGACAACTTAACAGTAGCGAGTTTTAGAATCGCGTTCACAAAGTAATAACGTCGTTTCTATTTCAAACTCCAAACGCGATTTTGGTGCGGCGCATGCAGAATAATATAGCAACGCATTTTTTTTTTTTTTTTGCGTTCGCTGTTTTAGTTTTGGCCAGCATCTGGGGTCCGCAACATTTGGCGCTGGGGAATAAAAAAGCCGTCTGCATAACAACCACCCGAGTCCAGGGCTGTCGATGGCGAATAGAGGTTTAAGCGAATCTGTTCAAACAAATAAATATTTGTTCACACAGGCCCGTGAAGTGGTGCCTAGCGCTAGAATTCAGCCAAACTTTCCGAGGTATTTCTCATGCGCCCTTTAATTTTGTTCGGCCAATTTTACGGGAGACAAATGCCAGATTTAATTTGACGGGCCTGTCACTTATATCATATCTTGAGTAAGCAAATGTTCATATTAGAATAATTTATTTCCTAGGGCCAATATTGCGAAACGCTGCTTATGAGTACTTTAGGGGGTTAATAATTTAAGAAATTTCCTACTCGGCCTGTCAAAATATCCTCGAGTACTGAATTTAAAAAAAGAGGCCGAGACGATACTACTTGTTTATATAAATTATCTGCGTCATTACACCATACTTTTTTAGTCCGCGAAGTTCACGAAAGGTTGGGTGCTCACGAAAACCAAACAGTGAGCAGTAAACTCGCGAGTTCATCTGTTCTGCCCGATTCAACACATTGCTAATCAAGCTGTCAAAATGCTTCTTTACATTCACGTGTTAGTCTCTTCATTAGTTGTCTTTTCTGGAAGCTAGTGCCATCGGGTACGGCCGTAGACGATGGTAATCTTCCCTGTACATTAGTCAAGCGTTTCGCAACCGACCATAATCAGCCACATCAAAAGAGTTTGTAAAAAAGCCCGCAATTTAGGCTAAAAAACACCGCGTAGTCCTCAAAGTGGCTCAATATTGCTGTTTCATCGGTTGAGTGCTACAAGAAAAATAATTGTATAACCAAATTAAGCAAAAACCACGTAAAACAGCTACATAGCCGCGTGCACGTTCAAACCAAAAGCAATTAAATTGAAGCAACCTAATGGTGCCGACTCCGAGTGCGTCAGCGCCCTCTATCCGCCGGTGAGGTAACTACTTAAATGAAAAGGTCTATAGGAATGGAAGACGAGGCGCACCTTCCAAGTGCCTCGGACGGACACTTCCAGGAACTTAAGAAACGTAAGGAACTTGGTTACAACAAAAACGTCCGTCGGAGCAAAAAAAAAAAAGTTTTTATATCAAAGAAAGCTCTACAGGGTTTACTGGAAAGAATAGTTACCAGACGTGCTTGCTGCGTTTCATTCTTCCTAGAATACTATTTCGCTTCCCGGGTGGGAATCAAAAGAGAGTTCTCTAAAAACGTTTCCAATCGCCACCGCTTGAAGCGTGACGTCAGAGGGGTGCCTTCGTTCAGACAGTGAATTAATATAATTACGCATTGCTCAACAAAGAATTTACCCTCAAGGCTCAACATAATGAGTTTTCACGAGCGTCACGATAGACCTTGACAAACAAGGCAAGCAACGCTTATAATCTGTAAGAAAAGCGATAGATCTAAAAAGCTACCCCAAAATAAAAGCAGCTGAACTCGCAAAACAAAACAAAACAAAGGGCAAGAACAAAACAAAGCTAGAATTCGGTTCAATTTTCGTCTCTTCGCTTTATGTCAAGAAACGCTTAAATTCGCGTGTTCGCGATTCAATTCCGCGATACAAAAAAGAAGACGGAATAAGAAAACACTAGCAGGCTTATTTCGAAATCGACGTTAGCGTAAAATCGAAGTCAGTCGCAGCTCGCTCGGGGCATTCCGCCACTGCCGTGACAACAAAACCCGAGAAAGAGACTTGCGTGCAACACTGGGGTGGCTGAAACGGGAGAAGTTAACTCGGCTCAGCAGGCGTATTTTTAACCCCCAACTTCTGCTTTCTTCATTCCCCATCTCAGTGGGACACGCCCACACTCCTCTATTGCTTCTTTTTTCTTTTTACTCGGTTTGTAGTGTCTTTTTTTGTTCTTATTTATTTTCAGATCCTTCCTTCGCTGGGGAAGTCTCCCTCCACAACTCCCCAAACGGCTGCTGCTAGATGGCATGCCTCCCGATTTCAACTTTAGAGGGAGCTGGGCGCGAAAACAACAGTCAGCAATGCGCCTGTACGACAAATAGGAAGGGGAATAGCGACCTCTCCCAAAACACAGCAACTTTCTCGTTCGTTTTCTTATATTGTTTTCCCTGCCATTTTCTGCTCATTTTGATTTTTTTAATCGCGCTCAAAATTTTTGTCTCATTCAACTTTCTCTTTTCTTTTTTGTTTTTAGTAGAGACCGCGTCATTTGGTGCACCAAAAAAGAAAATAAAAACTAAAGGGAATCTTAGCAAATCGCTTTCTACGTCATGCATGGAGAGAAATGTAGTTAGCTTTGTTTTCTGATCATTCGTGCCTTTTTTTCGCCTCGTTTTGTTTTTAAAAGTAGCTGGTTTGAAGAGCCGAAAAGAGCAAGTTCCTCCCATTACCTGAACACGACCATTCCGATGTGCAGCGCAGTTCCGACTTTGGGAACATTTCAGCGGCGTTGCCGAACGAAACATTCTGTTAGCGAGCGAATGGTTCAGTCCAAGAGAGTAGGATATGCGTTTTATTTAGTTTTCTAATGTTCCGCATTGTGCCATAAATAGAAAGGTAGCCAGAGCCTTTTAAGAAAGGAAGTGTGAGCAAGAATAAGCTTGCAAGTGGGTTTAACGCAACGGGAGTTGCGCAGGTTATGAAAATACATATATGCACAAACACTCTAAGAAATACCTGCGCGTGTAATTACCCACAAAACACTCGAAGAGCCTATCTCTGCGATTTACGAAATCAGGTCAGTGAATGATGAGGCGGAACATCCGTTTAGACCTCAGAATTAAGTCTGCACTCTGGCATTACGAAATGCAAGCATGACGCTTTGCATTGCGTAATGCCACAGCGCAGACTTCATTTTTAGGTCTAAACGGATGTTCCGCCTCACCATCGCTGACCCGATTTCGTCAGATCACAGAGATTGGATCTTTGATTGTTTTGCGGGTAAGTAGACGCGCAGGCATTTCTTAGAGTGTAGAGCATCGAGGCGAACATTTATCAAACACTAGAGTTGTTGGTGTTACTCTACACGTCCACAACCTGTGCATCTAAGATGACATAACTGAGGCGCTATCTTTTACCACTGGAGACGCCGTCGATGTCATAGCTTTGTTGTGTTAGTCACTTGATGATTCGCCGATATCTCAGATGACATAACTGAGGCGCTATTTTACCACTGGAGACGCCGTCGATGTCATAGCTTTGTTGTGTTAGTCACTTGATGAGTTCGCCGATATTTTTATATAAACTTGTGACACCAATGTAGATGAGTCTCGCATATTTTAAAAGCCCTATACATTTGTGCATAACTAAATTTGTTCCATAGAAGATTGAAGTAATTAAGCGCAAGCACTAAGTGTTGAACACGGACATCCTCAGCTCTTCAAAATCAAAGCTACTGGATAAGAAAAAAGTGTAAATTCAAAGTTTATATAAACGCACGCAGGGGGAGAGGGGGGTCAGCATAACGCGTTACTCAGCTTGTTCCGCTTCTTCGGTAACGAAGTAACTATCTGCGTTAAATTTTGTTGCGCGGAAGAAAACGAGAACACATTTTACACATCAGCCCTGTAAAAAATAAAATTTTTTTTCTGGTACCTTGTTTTCTACTTTAACTCACGTGCTGCCTTCGCGCGGCAGCTTCCGCAACAGTAATCTTTACCGAGAAACGTATGCGGTGAGCGCTGTGTGCTTCGCATTGTTATCAGGAGCGCCTTATCATGTTTTGTGCTTGTACACTATTGAAACGAATGCCGTGCTGCATGTCGTATGCGTAATATTCATTTTTCGCTTCAATAAGTGTGATCGTTTTGTTTTTCGTGAAGACGACACACCATAAATTCCAGAAATACGAACTTGGGTCATTCCATGTCAAATGTCCCAGACGTTGCGCTCGACCCTTCGATTTCTTAAAAAGAATTCTTGGCATTTCACGCAATGTCCGTAGCCTTGCCCTGAAACGTTCTGGCGACAACATTTTTCATGACGCGTGAGCGGTTTTAACTTTTAACAACAGCGTGAAACTAGGCATCGCTCAATAATTGATGAAAATCAGCTTTTTAGTGAAAACCCAACAACGACAAAACTTACGTTCAGACGCTAGATTTATCAGGACGTAAGCGCATAAGGCAACCATACTCCGTTCACACCTAAGCTGAGACTGCGGTGGAGGCGTCACGTCCTCCTTCAGACCAGTCATGCGCTCTCTCTTTCGTCAGGTCATCACGCTCCCGCCCTTATCCACGCGCAGAGAGCTGGGTCAGGTGATAAGAGGGAGGCGTTTGATTGATCTGGCGGACACGTAGCTCCCACCGCAGTGTCAGCTTGGTCATGAACGGATGCGGCACCATAAGCTCCCTGTGCGACCAGAAACCGTTCTGCTTGGGGAATTGAGCACATTCCAATACCACCTGTAGCAGAGAAGGCCTGCACCTTCTCCCCAAAACGTCATGATCCACGCAGCGTTACCTAGCTGGCATCAACATCGCCGCCAGGGCGCTCTCCGCCTCTCTGCAACGTCTCGCAAAGAGCGCGACGCTTGCACGCAGCGACGCAAAGACTGACGCGTCTACCGCCTTGCGGCGATTCTATAGATTCAGCATGTTTGCCGCTTAGGACAGGCAGAAGATTTCTATAGCGTCGACGTCATGCGCAGGCCATGTCTTTAGGTGCTAATCGTTCAACGGACCAACGATCTTTTTTATCTTGTGTACATGGTGCTTTTCTATTTATAAATATTAGAAATTATTTTATTCCGTTTCTATTGGATGATTTTGCCAGATCAATTGTTTATTTACACTTAGCTTCCTGTTTTTTTCTACATTTGTAGGCAATGCACTATGCTGCAATGAAAGTGCACCGAAGACGAATCAAATGACGACGTCTGCTTCTCTTCGTTTATTGATTTTATTGTTGAGTGGAAATATTTAAATATTAAGTATTTGATTGACTGCACTCGACTACTTAAGATTTCTAGATAAGTGGCGCACTCTTCCGTGCTTCTACTATACTCCATTTCATCTGACGTCCAGACACAGCCAACGCTATAACCTGATTGGACCGATCAGACAACGTCTAAAGCGACCATCATAGTGTTCGTCACGTCTTTGCACGTGTTATCTCATTTTTTGAACCAATCATAAACAGAAAAGGCCCAGTGACTTGCGCTTTTGACGCTGCTTGATTGGTCCCTTTACCTCGTAGCGTCGACTGGGGCGACGGCGCAGTGCGTTCGAAAGAACGTGGCGAATATACCGCGGGGCACTGTCTATGCAGAAGCTTCTTCGAGCACAAGGGAACAGAAACAAAACAAAAAAAGAACACTGACCAGTGAGGCTCATGTCGAAGGACTCGGCGTCAATCTTCCTCAAGTCCTGGACAGTCCTCCAGGTAAGCGTGACCAGCTGGTTCTGCGACAGGTCCACGGTCACAAGGTTGGGAGCTCCCATGAACATTTGCGCCGGCAGGACGCGCAGCCGGTTGAACGAGAGGTACACGATAGTCAGGTGCGGCAGACCGTCGAAGGCCAGCGGATCGACCTCGGAGATCTCGTTGTACTTGAGGTCGAGCTCCACCAGGGACGACAAGCCGCCGAAAACGCGGGCTTCCAGCCTCTTCAGCTTGTTTCGAAACATGTCGAGCCTGAGGACCCGTGACAGGCCCTTGAAGCTGTGCTCGGTGAGGACCTCGATGGAGTTGTCGCTGAGGTCTAGCTCTTTAACCTTGCCGAGGCCCGCGAAGGCGAAGTCCTCTATGACCGTCATCTTGTTCCGCTCCAGGAACAAGTGCGTCAGAGACGGTAGGTGAGACAGGGCTCGCGCGGGCATCTTCTTTAGCTTGTTGTCCGCCAGTTCCAGCTTCTTGAGGCGAGGCAGATGCGAGATGCAGTCCGTCTCCAGTTCTGTGATCTCGTTGGAGTCGAGGGACAGCACGGCCAGTTTCGTCAGGTTGTAGAAGGCGTGTGTCTTCAAGACACCCAACTCCGCCTGGGAGAACTTGAGACGCTCCAAGACCGGAGCATGTGGCAGGACGTCGGAAGGAACAAACTTTAAGTGGTGGTCCTCACTGAGCGAACTGAACACGATCGAGACGATGGACGGCTGCTTCGCGAGGGCCTTGAAGACGATGTCGTCTTCGGCGATGTCTTTCACCACGTAGCAGGTCACTTCGGTCGCGTCATCAGTGATATCGTCCGTGTCGCAGCGGCAGTATAGCGCTTGGTCGATGAGATTGCAGAGGTTGGGCACGAGGTCCTCGGCTTGTGACGCTCCCGCTTGGAATGTTGCCGTAAGGAAAATTAGGAAGAGCGTGAGATACCTAAACAAAAAGAAAAACGGAGACATTGTGAGCATAACGTGATTATCGAATAAACTCGATAAGTAAAACAGCGGATACAGTAAACTTTACAAGGTACCGTATAATTAATGATGATTCATTGTTTACTTCACTCGTGAGTGCATTATATTCATGTAGTATTTTAGAAATAATTGAGTATACGCTCTCAGAAGTCCCTGAGCGTACGCTTCCCAACAATGCTCTCGAAACATAAATTCTCGGCCTTCCTCTAATTGGCTTAACCAAACAGAATGGTGAGTGGCATCGTATACACTAACGATCAGTCTCCGTGACAAGACAAGATTTGCCGCTGAGACACCAATGGCTGTACAACTTTCTCGATGTGTGAACTAATTAAAGGAGAGCCAACAATTGCAGCCGTATTCACCAGGCGTCACTAATCAGCGACGAAGATGCGACTAGGCCTGGCGGTATTCCTGTGGGCAAACTTGGTCAACGCAAGTGGGTGATTGTCTGGTCAGGAGTAACAAGCGAAAGTGACTGGAAAATAAAGGTCACGCAGGCGTGTACTCAGGAAATGCTACTGTGTGAACGAAACGTTTATCGCGCAAAACGTATTATTCAGACATTAATTAAGTAAAAGGAAACATTACAACTAGGGCTTGGTTGTATACAGAACTAATTAAAGGAAAACTTGAACATCGGAAGACGACATGAAGAAAGCCGGATTCTAAGCGACGTAATGAAGATGGAAGTACTCTTAAATTGCGGCCTCTCTCGTCGTTCAGTGACCTGTTGATATCATTTTAGCGGCAGCTCTGATTTCTAAACAACCCAGAACATTTGCTGCTACATTTCTTACTGTATTTATTAGTCGGCGTTCCAAAACAATATGTGCTTTGTTAAAGCTAGCTATTGGCGGTGATGGGAGTCGGACACGGCGCTGAGCGCTAGCCCCCCACTAAACACCGGCAAAACTAGTCCTAGTCCTTCACTAAGATTTGTTAGTCATATTCTAAAGAGGGCCCGTTCTCACACTTGCATTTGCTTAGGACCGACCTTTTGGGATCTCTTTCGACAAGAGTGCACGCTTGCGCTACTCATGAGGTGGCCCTGGAACCAGGGGCGGATTTAGAGGGGGGTCCGGATGTCCTGACCCCCTCTTGATTTCTGCATGTGTAAAATTTAGGGCGTAAAACGAAGGAGAGGGGGAGGGCGTTCCTAAACATATGGTACGCTGACCAACACCTGACCCCCCCCCCCTCAGGAAATTCCTGCATCCGCCCCTGCCTCGAACTACATTTCACAAGAGCGAAGGTATCGCGATTATTGCGAGATCAAATGTACGTACTATATCCATGACAGGGGTCTGAAACACGCCGCCTGCGACTCTCTGGGACGCGACTGCGAGCCCCGTCCCTATGTCTCAAGCGCTACATGCTTCGAAGTTATAGGTTCATATCGTCGATTTATTTCCGCTTGGTGAGAGGCTTCGCTCATATAATGTGTTCACACATTTTTCACTTCTTCGTTATGTTTTGGACTGAATATTGCATTGTCTAAACATCTGCTTCTCATTTCGCGCTTTCTCACAAATTCGCCGGAACGACAATACCACTACTTGGCTACAAACGCGAGCTCTTTACTCGAGGACGCAGCTCGACTGCACAAACTTTTTCTCAGCAGGAAGAATTACCAAAAATTAGGCATAAGCTCGGGCTTTTAGTCGTCAAAAAAAAAGTATTATCCTACAATGCTGCAACAAATATCGCCAAGAAAGAAAGAACTTTCGTATGAAGAGATATTGTTTTCCATTCCTGTTTAGCCTATAATGAATTGTGCGACAGTGCAGCAACAGTGTGGTTGACCTCGTTCTATCGCAAAATACCAGCACATTGACGTTTTAGATTGATTTTGTCGTCACATCAGGTGTGGGCCCAAATTACAGCAAATCAAAGGTGGAGATGTCACCGGCAAAAAGGCAAATTTACAAAAAGCAGAGAGCACGAGATTGCTTCTTTAGAAAACCTCTGAGGTGTCGCTGAGAGAGTCGGCTGCTTTTATAAAGTAAAGTTTTATAAGTAAAAATTGAAAAATTGAATTGAAAATTGAATCATCATTGCTGTTATAAAAAGAAAATCCAAATTTGTGTGCGTGTGCGTGCGTGTGCGTGTGTGTGTGTGTGTGTCTGTTTGTGTGTGTGTGTATTTTTATATTGGCCCTCGACCTTTTGGGAGTGGGCTATCTGGTTTCCACTCTGGCATGAGTTCGAAACCCCTGCTTTATTAAAAATTGTCGTTTGTCAAAGAGTTAATTTAAAATAAATATAGTCAAAGCTTTTCAAGAAAAAGAAAAAGGATGATGCGGGAAAAATTGGGAAATATAAGGAAACTGAAAGTGTTCCATGGCTACTCTATAGACGGCGCCAGTGTGTTCTCTCGACGTAAGAGATTTTAAGAGGTTTCAAGGCACACAGTCGTAAGCAGCCAGAGTGTGTGAACTAGCCTTAAGAGAGAGTTTCGTCAATGGGAGGAGCCGGGGTGGAGCGGCGAAAGCGGCGCCGCCACCAGCGCCGAATGAAAACTGCCGTGCCTTTTTAACTTTTCTCGGGGGCCTCTCTGACGGCAGTCAAACGCCGCTTCCGCGGACATGAATGTCGAGGAATGCAGTCTCTACTGACAAGAAGACAGCTTCTTTGAGACGTCATACTGGCTTTGTTCCAAACGTCGTAATGATTTATCGAACCTCTCTTCGGCGAGCCGGCACAGTTTTCTAAACCTTCCAATATTTTCTCCAAGCTGGGCCCCGTACCGCCTTCGCTAAATGAATGAGCGACGCCGTAAATCTTGCCGTGATGTAAAGGAAGCGCATCGCGCGATGCGAAGGATGAAGTAAAACTATTCGTTTACTACAGGGACATAAATTAAGGATCGCGCTATAAAGTACACGCTGTAATCTGGTTATACAAGTCAGACGCACAAGCAACTGCTTTCTCATAAATTACGACCTTTGTTACGAAGAGGAAGATACTTTCGAAGTTCCTCGCATCTATGACAGCTACCGCGACTGCATGTGGGCCTGAAGCTTTGAAGCTTACATACGCATAAGAGGCGTCCAAGGTTATTTGGCTCTGCACCGGTGGAGCGCTATAAATGTTTCCTTTCTGAAAGGTCGATCAGCAAATCTCTCAATCTCTCATCCGTAAATTAAAATATTGATTTGGTCTTTCAAAAATATTCCACCAAAGATTGACCGGTATCTTTCTTTATCACTCATTATTAAAATGTAATAATACTCCGGGAGTTGGCAGATTGTTCCAATACCTGCGAAAACGATACCCGATAATAATACTGTCGCGAAGCCGTGCTTGCGCGCGTGTTTAATTTATATTCTTTGTATTTTGTTTCGTGGGTTTGCGAGGGTTTTTTTGGCCAATGCGGGTCGTCTTTACGGCACGGCGCATGGTTTCTACCGGAGTCTGGAGGCCCCAAATGGGGGTGAGAGTCGGGAGGCCCCGGCGAACGGGAACGCTGTAACGGTACACTTGCTATAGAGCCCCACGTCGGAGTTGTGTCTTGTAAATGTCTGCTTTTGAGATCTCCACTTGGGGGTAGTTTTAGTCTTTCCCTGTGTATAACTGTTCTTATGATCCGGGCTTCGAATGTCTTTTGCATTGTTTATAGCCACATTTGCGAACTTTGTTCGATAGTGTGTTGTCTTGCGTGTGCTGTTGATTTTGGGATGTCCATGTTTGCTTAGTAGTACGAGCCCTTCCATTGGTGCTAAGAAAAAATGACCGCATCTCCACGTGGTGAATGATGTTGACTGGGGCGAAGCTCTGGTGGTGCTGATGATACTGATTTTATTGTTCATAGGTAGTGCTGATGGTGCTGATTTTTTTTATTGCTCAAAGGTAGTGCTGAGTTCCGGGTTGCGTTTCGACTTCATTATTACTGCTTTATGGTCGGTGAAATGCAGAGCCAGTGGTTCTTCTAGCGGATCAGCTTGGATCCGCTAGAAGCCGTGGGAACGCATCTCCACCGCTTAAGTCAACGGTCCATGTCAGAAAGAGAATGTGTGGTATGGAACGTGGTTATGTACGCATTTGAGCATTTGACCGCAGCGCCCTCTCGTCTATAAACGTTGAGCCAATGCATGCAATGTTTAACGCGATTATATACGCATTTGACCGCAGCGCCCTCTCCTGTAGAGACGTTGAGCGGCTACATGCAACGTTTCATCCATGACATCCCCAGCTCTTGAGTTACTACCACATCTCAGAGCCCCCTACTCGTCCCGCAGTCGTGGCCGAGTGGTTGAGGCGATGGACTATACTTCGTTTCAGCTTCGGTCCGAGCATGGCCGATGTTATGAGCCGAAGGGCCAATCAAACAGCGAAAGAGGCACAGCGTCATGCGTGCTCTCTGCAGCTGATAGGACCAGCCGGTATTAGCCGTCTCTCTGTGCGCTCTCCGCCGGCTAGGCCTATCAAGCGCAGAGAGCATGCCATGGCGTTGTGCCTCTTTCGCTGTTTGATTGGCCCTTCGGCTCATAACATCGGCCACGCTCGGACCGAAGCTGAAATGAAGTATAGAAATTCATTGGGGTCTCCCCGCACAGGTTCGAATCCTGTCGACTGCGCAAACATTTTTTCTTTTTATGTGAGCACGGACGCCGGCCGTACGGACGGACGGACAAGGCTAAACCCTAAGGAGCTTCGCCCCTAAAAAATTGGTTGCCTAAATGGGCCCCGAATCCTGCTAAACTCCATATAAGCAGCCGCTAAGCTTTTGATCGTCACTGTGACAGTGGAGGCCAACCTGTACGTCCGACCACCTTTGGCTGTGTAGTTTAACTCACAAACATGCGACCCCTTACAGCTGTGGAAAAGTTCGGCTCGCCCGCCTTTGTGTGGATTCCTGTTTGTCTTAGTGGGGCTGTGGTCGGGCCACCCGCTTGAGGTGGGATCGAGGAGGACGGCAGGGGAAGTCGCCAGAGATAGGAGTATACTTCCCCAAAAAGTTTATTGTCCGATTGTCTCATTGTCGAAAATAATCCCTGGAGAAGGGGAACAAGAGGGACAAAGGACATACACATATCTGTAAACACAGCTAGGTGACTGGTGCGCGGCCGAAACAATCCGCCTGGTCCGGGTATCGAACCCGGGGCCTCTCCATTTCCAGTGGAGCGCTCTACCAAGTGAGCTAAACAGGGATTAGATGTCAGTAGAGCAAACAGGTTTTATCAGCTGCCACCAGTCTAACACCAACAAGGGTGAAAGGCCTGCATTTTAAGCCTTGAGTTGTAAAAGGGCTTTTCTAGTCTTTTTTGAATAAACAGATATATTTGTATCAAAGCGATCCAATTAAGTAAAAAAGGAAACCATTCAAGTTTGCTTCGTTACAATATGGTTCATGGGAAAAGGGGTCAGAAGAGTATGGGGCATCGTTATCGGAGTTATCGGGACGATCTACTAAAACTCCCTAATGTTAATAAACGAAGCGTATCATCAAGCACTCGTTTTCCTTTCTTTCTTTGTCAACAATCTTTCGGAGCCAAAGTTTAGTACTATAACTCGCGAATATAAAAAAAATACTAGGATACAATGGCCGGGCTTAGTTTTTATTCATGGCATGCACTTGACGACATAACTCTGAGCTCACGGTCATTTTGGATCATTCCTACTTGTCCTTGTTGAGAAAAACGAATGCCTTGCTGCGAAATATGTGCTGCAGCATGACCGCTGATGTAACGTCATTGCGAGCCATGTGTAGTTGCTTCCATCGAGAGAATTGTCGGAAGGGCGGAGATCAGTCGGGCATTGTCCTGATCTAAACGAGCGTCGAAGTGCCGCAGTCGCTCACCGAAATCGGCGTCATGCGGGCAGTCATGTTCGACTCGATGACGGCAGGGCAGAGTCTGTCCCCTGATACAGGGCAACCCTTGCGCCGCATAAGGCGGAAACCAGAGCGAGCAAAGGGAACATATGGTCGCCAAAGAAATATGTGTCAAGATGGGAAACATGTTTCTCACAAATCAGTCATTACGAGACTGGTTTACACGGTGCCCTCTCGCTCTAACTTTGTACCTTTTTTTATGTCGACAGAATTCTTTAAGTAGTACGAAAAACAAGTAAGAATATTTTTATAGGTGCTCACGTCAACGATTAAGACCAGTATATTCTTCTTTTCCACAGCCCTAAAATTAAATTAAAAAAGCCCAGTGCAAATTACGAGATCAATCTATTCAACCAGCAACTCTCAAAAGAATACGCTTGACAAAAATGTCAAACAAGTTCTATAAAGACAGCACATACGTAACGGAAAACCAAAGCCGTATTTTGATGATAAAAACACTTTTTCAGCGTTCATCGTTGATTTTTAGAAGGAATTGGTAAATATACATGGCATTATGGGTTCACTCTAAGAATAATTTCGAGGAGCGTGTGTCTCGAACTTACTAGTGTTGGCGTGGCCCTTTCACGAGCCGCGTCCCTTTTGCAATAGCGGCATAGCCGTTACAAATTTAACCAATACGGATGCAGTGTCATCAGCATAAAAAGTAGTCATGCGAGACATGTACAAGTGCGCTGTGCATGTCAACATTTCACATGTCCTGTCATGAAGAGCAGATTGCTCAGTCCCATTTTTCTTTCTTTCTTCCTGTCATACACTCTAAAAAAGCTTGTGCGTCTACTTTCTCGCACAACACTTGAGAGCCAATCACCTCAACGTATGGAGGCAGCTCAGCGAATGACGATGCCGAAACATATGTTTAGACCAAAAAACGCACTCTGAGTTGTGACATTAAGCAATGCTAAACATCATGCTTGCATTGCTTAATGTCACAACTCAGACCCCGTTTTTGGGTCTAAACATATGTTTCGGCATCGTCATTCGCTGAGCTGCATACGTAAGTTGCGGTGATTGGCTCTCCGAGTGTTGTGCAGAAAAGTAGACGCACGGGCATTTTTTAGAGTGTATATTAGAAAGAAAAGTAAAACTCAAAGCGCAGAATTATTACATTGACATAATCACGGTATTTCGAGAGTCAGAACATAACATACAAAGCAAAGCGTTACTTATTCGTGTCAAAGAAAATTCTGAAAATGTTGACCCGCACGTTTCGCAAGACCCAGCCAACCGATAATTAGCTTAGCCCTTTCTTCAGCTTCGGAACTAGCACCTTAATCGCCTCGAGCGAACAACGCAAAAATTAATATTAATGGGGAATAATATCTCACAATCATTGGTGCGCGGTCCGACACCTACACTATTAACTAAACAAATCGAGTGCTAGCTTCTAAGGTATAATTTTCCTGTATTACGCAAATATATTTTACCCGTGACCCCCGATTATAAGACCTGTGGCTCATTTTGTTAACCGGGTTCAAAATCAGCGCAGAGAGCGTAGCCTTCCTCTGCTTGACTCTCTGCGACGACTTCGTGGTAGTCCTTACCCCAGCCTCATTCCGAGGCCTTCCCTTCCCACGTACACAAATATCCGTGGGCGTCTACACGATGTAGCTGATTACTGGAGCAGCGATGTCCGGGGGCGACACCTCCATCACGGCTTAACGATTCGACCGCACACGCTCGCCGATGCTCTCCAAGATAGCGAGTTCCCGACGCTCGTGCGTGCGATTTGTTACACAAAACGTAGTCAAACTGTGGGATTATAAAAAAAGGCGGGTTCGTTCGGCCCAATATCGGAAGTTGAGAAGATTGTCTTTGGAAAAGGTCGAGATTTCAAGGATGACGCACAAATCACGCCAGTTAACTGTTCACACTAATATTAATTTACGTATTTAATATAATTATAACACGATAAACTATTTAGAAACAGTCAGTGCAAAGTCGAGCTGGTGGAAGTCTATCATGCTGACTTAAACCCGAGACTGGGGCAGGAGGAGGAAAACGTTTTACAGTAGTAGAACAAGTAACAGGGATATACACGTCTCTATAGAAACGTGCCTGTCCGCGTTTTTGTTTTTTTTCTACCACTGTAAAAGACATTTTCCTCCTTTTGCCCAGTCTCGGGTTAAAAACATCATGATAAGCTATTTAGCCCTGCGTTGTCATTTCAGTTTCGAAACGTGTCCTTTCTATAAAAGTATTTCAGCAGTCCAAAACAGAATAAAACTACTACACGGCGATCGAGTGAGCATATTATATATATTTGCAATTCCTGCATCGGTTACCGCATTTTATTAAGTTCAGCTACGACTTTTAGAATATTAGTCATTACTTTGCTAGTTCTACAATTTCCTACTTCTTCCGTTGTACTGCCTCATCCCTCCACTAATAAGGGAGCATTGGATACTTTTTTTCTTAAAAGTTGACCTGAGGATTTGATCAGAATTATTGTAAAGAATCATGTTATATTTATAGTAAGATAAATAAAAATATTAAATACTTAATTTTTGTATCGTGGCCCATTTGTATAAGGAAGCAAGGTGAACTGGCATTAGTCAGTGTTTCAAGTGCCCTGTCAGTCCGATTATCTCTAGTAAAGAAAACGCAAGTTATTCGTTGCAATTTTTACGAAAAAGCCAATGTGCACAAATATGTCAACTCTTCTGACTAAAGAAACCGGAAGCATATTAATTACGTATTTCAATTAAATCCTAGACGTTGGTCTTCCTCACGAGCGAGGGACAGCCGCAACCTAACGGAACAGCACTGTGCTGTGCAATCACACCGGCCCTATTCCATCAGGGCACCTATAGGCGAAGTCTGCTCTGGCCGTGGCGCCCCCCCCCCCCCCGCCCTGTTTTATACGCCCCTATCTACTAGGTACGACATCACGTTGTTAGTAAACATGTGAGTAGTGGCCCAACACGAGCGTTTTGTCTGACGACAGCCGCATTCCAAAAACGAACCGTCTTCAAAATAAATCCCACAGCTAAAGCGGAATTAAAATGGATGGACGCGGAGGCGCCCTCCTTTTGATGGCGCCCTGGGCGACCGCCCAGGCCGCCCACCCCTACAGGGCCGGCCCCTGTGCAGCACACAAAGCTCGCACGTGAACTCATCGCACTACTCGTTCTTGCGAAGAAAGACCAAATTCAGCGATGCCAAATGGGCGCTGCAAAGGCTACGTGCACAGCATTAAAACAAACAATGGCAGCTGGTGGAAAATTGGGCAGGTTTGTATAGGGCTATACACGGGGCGACACAAACGTGGTCG
This sequence comes from Ixodes ricinus, assembly GCA_037355805.1. Lineage (NCBI taxonomy): Eukaryota > Metazoa > Arthropoda > Arachnida > Ixodida > Ixodidae > Ixodes > Ixodes ricinus. The sequence continues at coordinate 26,135 of JAZHYW010001100.1, read as the reverse complement.
TTGTTTGCAGCGTAGGCTCCGAACTAGCTCACGCTTTTTGTCTGACAAGAACAGGAATCTCGATTGGGTCGCAATGCTCGCTAAACGCGTATAATCCTGCATTCCTCCCAATCAAGATAGTTGTTCTTTAACGACGATAAATGGGCATAGTTCGCAGCACCCGCTGATAACAATTTTCAACGATACGGCGCCCCGTGAATACCTCCAATGGCTAATTAGCACTAACTTAATTCCGATCTGTCCCAGTTTCTACGCGCCGGACTAGATATGCATAACCGTGACAACTTAATGGCAAGAGGTAATGCGTTAACGTAGAGAAAAACGCGGGCACGAATTTCCTCGGCGAACTACAAATGACACCTTCTGGGGAGATTGGAATTCCGCCCGCTCGTAATCGAAAACGCGCGACCGCAAAGGAAATGAAAGAAGGGATATGCTACTCCAAACGACAAATAATAATCAGCGTAGCTCTGGTTGTTAAAAGTGGTTCGGCCTACTTTTTGCTCAAGAGAAACATTTGGAGGCATTATTTTAGCAACCGCTCCGAGTAATGTATTAAAATGTTTGAATTAATCAGCCCTTACAAAAAATTTATATCTGGCCAGATCTGAAGATTTCAGATATGGCCATATCAAAATTGGCCACATATAACCTGATATGGCATATCTGCCAGATATAGCCTCATAATGCCAGATATTGCCTGATATCCCTGGCTAGGTATGGAAATCCCAGATCTGTCTAAGTAAGGAGATTCCAGATCTGGCCAGGCATATCAAAAGGAAACAAGCCTGAAATCAGCACTTTATATCTTTGTATTGTCTACAATTCTCCCACCAAGTGCCCAGGCCTCCCATCGAAGAATTATAGGAACGGTTATCCTTCAGCCCCTAGTGATAACAAGTTCTGACCAATTCTCATGGTTCCACAGTTTTCAGTGTAATTCGAAGTCACCCTGAACAAGCGTCCCAAAGGGCTCAAGGACCTGTCATATCACTTTTAAACTTTCTCGTCAATGGCAGCGTTTATGATACTGTGCACTCTGTCCAACCTTCAACCAGGCTGAGGCGCCGAAATCTCTTACGATATTATCATTCTCGTGATTGTTGTTTTAGCAGGAATTACTTAAAAGCCGAGAAATCACAACAACCAAAACCGGATTTAGCTCGGATTCAGCGGAGCTGTTTCTAGCATTTTTGGCGTTTCTAACTATTAACGTCTTTGAAGCTAGTACGACAACGATAATAATGTAAGAGATATGTCTGCAGCTCATCCAGGTTGAAGGTTGAACACAATGCACAGTACTGACATTGGCGAAAAATGTTAAAAGTGATATGACAGGTACTTGGGTTCAATACGACACTTGTTCAGGGTGACTCCGAATTACACTCAAAACTGTGTAACCAAAGAATTGGTCAAAATTTCTGATCACTCGGCAGCTGAAGAAACACCGTCCCCATGATTCCTCGAGTTCGGGCCTAGGTGCTCAGGGGATTTAGCAAATTGTCTATTCCGGCGTAACGTTAACACTTAAAAATAATTAATTCTACATTGAAATCCTCGTGAAAATTAGCACAAATAATCTCAAACTTAAGCTTGCCAAAGCTGAAGTTTGGGATTATTTGTGCTAATATTTAGCTTGCGAACAATGAGTCATTTACATTTTGCTAACAAAGTAAATTTTTAACTTTTTTAACTTTTTAATATATCGAAAACCGGCCGCCAGATAAAGCTGCATATACGCAAGATAAGGCTGTAGTATACGCCAGATAAGTCTGTATATACGCCACTTCAGGCTGTATATACGCCAGATAAGTCTGTATATACGCAAAATAAGTCTGTATATACGCCAGATAAGTCTGTATATGCGCCATATCAGTCTGTATATACGCCAGATAAGGCTGTATATACGCTGTATATATTCATATAATGTTTGATATGGCCAGATATGGCCCAGATATAAGATTTACATACGGGAGCCAGCCCTTCACCACAGCACGACTTGCACAATAAATGAAAGACATCTGAAAAATAAGAACGATTTAAAACGCAGGTGGGCTGCAGCCAGTTTAACATCAGAAACCTTGGCACGAAACCGCAGCAAATATAAATAAAATCATGTTTTTATCTGAAATAAGGACGCGATGCAAAAAAAAAAATGCTTTATCGGCAACGTTAAGAAGAAGAAAAAACACGAAAAGTTTCGTCCGCTTTTTGTATCCCCTGAATCGCAGCCTCTTATTTCGGATGAGCAACCTAAAATCTCTGCGCTCCACTGAAAGAAAAAAATGAGGTACCTTCACTTACTGCTCGGTGCACTAGTGACTACGTACGTAGCGTAAGTAATTACCCAGTCTCAAGAAAAAAAAATACTTCACTTTAAAAAGTAACGCGTTAAATTCCTCGTTCTTTTGCAAATTGGGTAACAGGTGGTGGTCAACATAAAATTAGAAAAAAGAGACGCGGTTAAAAAAAGGAAAACAGATTGCTGAAAGGTCAACTGAAGGAAATCTAGCTAATTCTGTTGGTTCTCAGGTCAATACAATAACTAGGAACAAACAGATAGAACTAATGTGTTCAGCAAAATGTGCGGCGTATTCTCTATTGTTGTGCCCACGCTTTTTTCTTGTTGTTTCTCAGCTCTTCCGGACTGTGATGCGAATACGGCAGATGTTTGAGTGAAAACAACGTAGGTGTTACACATGCTTGATGAGAGTACAATGCCTAAATATAGTGTTAACATCATTCGATTGAAAACTAACTAAAATACGTTACTTCTTCCTTTTCCCGAAGCATAAAAGACATAAGAAAGTAATTACATTATTACCGAAAAAGTACCGAGCTACAGAAAACGCCCAACTACACATAATTTTTTCTTGTATTTTTTTTGTTTGTTTTTTACGCGCTTTGTTTGCGTTAGCATTGGCGTTCGTCGTTCGAGGACATGTCCACAGCAATGCCACGCGCGGGCCGACGACGATGTTTTGCTGGGACAGATATCGGCACAGTGCGAAGCGCGCCGACGCGAGGTGACGCTGCTGCGGACGAAGCCCGTGAAAAATTCCCACCTTGTTGGTGCTTGAGCTGTAACGCTTCACCTACACGTTCCTCAGTGCCAACCGACATCGGGCCGGGTGGCAGCGAATATGCATTAATCTAGACTGGTACCAACTACTGCATAGCGGGATACTCCAACGGTATCCCGCAAAACAAAGTATGAAATCACTCGAAGTAACTTGCTTAACTTGCAAGTGCAGACAAGACGCTGTCAGACACCCTCATCAACAAAACGCTACCAACCAAGCCACGGAGAAAGATCATTGCTCGCATACACTCCCGTTCAAATAAAGATTAATAAAATAAAACGGAAATTAAACTTAGTTCTCGTCGATCCATTAAGAGGCAGCACTCAGTTGGCTACTCTTTCCACTCGAACATGCAGTTAGGACGAGCAGAACATTACCCTCAAGCGTTGTCGAGCCCCGAACAAGCCCGCGCGCAAAGCATGCGGGCCTCTTTTTTTTTTCTCTTATTGAGGGTCTGCGTGCGAGGTTCGCGATTTATTAAGTGCCCCGCAATTGGCTCAAGTGGGTAGAAGTTCTAGCCGTGCGTCTGGACCGAATACAAGCGAGAGGCTTCCACTTCCGCTCTTGGTCGCCCTCGGAGCATCCGGGGGCAGACGCAGTGTCCCCCGACGCAGTCCGCTCTTGGGAGGGCCAACAAGTCGACAAAAGTCCTCGAAACCTCGGCATCCGCGTATCATCTGCAACTCGCTTACCAAGAGTACGGTTTGGCACAAACCACTCCACATGATCGTCCCCTCGACCGTTGCAGCACAAGTTTGAAAAGAATCTCATTAGGAGGGCGCCCTCTCGATCGGGTCGTCGGCGCGCCTTTACTGACGAGAGCGCCCTTCTCGTGAAAATCGCATAATCCGTTTTCTTCGAAACGTACGCTTTTCTTGGCGGCCCTCGTATGAAAACAAAATGTTATATAATTATATATTATTTTTACAGAAGCCAATACAAATATGTGCACGTTCGGGTTTTGGTTTCTCACTGGGTAAATCAAATTTCAGGTTTCAAGACGTTGGATTCATCGCCCCCACTCCTTTGAAGAATTCTTTTTTTTTAAATGTCCACTTCAGACAGAGTTCTTTAATGAATGGTCAGATTTCTTTCAATTATGTTTCATTTTAGCTACAATAAAGCCAGTATGTCTATCGGAATAAAAAAAAAGTACTGAAAAGTTACTCATTTACTTTCATATATCGTTAATCGTTCGAGCATTTTTGTGAACAAGGCTCGGCCGCGCTTCGATTGTACGGCAGAGCGGAGGAACATAAAATCGTGGCCCTTTACAGAAAAACTTCTCCAAATCGCAAGGTACTGGTAGCAATTAGATCCCAACGGAAATCGCATTTCTGAGCCAGAATGCCCTCGGCGCCTCATCATTCGTTGCTCTCTTTCCGTAAATTACAATAACAGGTCTCCACGTGTCCTGTATTAAAAGTAGACACAGTAAGTACACTCTAACAAATGCCTGCGCGTAAACTTACCCGCAGAACACTCGAAGAGCCAATCTCTGCGATCTACGAAATCAGCTCAGCGAATAATGAGGCGGAAAATCTGTTTAGACCTCAAAATTAAGTATGCGCTGTGGCATTACGCAATGCAAGCATGACGCTTTGCATTGCGTAATGCAACAGCGCAGACTTCATTTCTAGGTCTAAAGGAATGTTTCGCAGAGATTGGCTCTTTGAGTGTTTTGCGGATAAGTAGACCCGCAGGCATTTTTTAGAGTGCAGGCTACGTGCGATTGGTCCCTGCTCGAGTCGATGCGCTACGATTGCATTCATGTAAACGTAGCCTTTGTCAAACACCGCCTGCAATGTGTTTCCCAAAATATTGCAGCGCGCGCCGCATATGTTCTTGAAGGAACAGAAACAAGCATACTTAAGGGGGCAGTGCAAAGGGACGAAGAAAACCAAATGCTGCTTCGAAGGGCCTATCAGTGTCAAACACGAGCGTTCAGTGACGACACTGGTCTAGAGCGTCGGATAATGACGTCATAGAATTCTAGAGGTAAGACTGGCTGAATCGGAGCACGTGACCCCTTCTGATCCTTTCAAGCTCGCGATTCTTTGCTTGGAACACCAGTAAATGGGTGGGGCGTCACATCTTCATAACTGGATGTTAATCCCAAGAATCAGGAAGATCGCGCATCGTTGTTGCACGCTCTTGTCGTTTGGGTTCTCTATTGCTTCAGACCAATGACGTCATCAACAATAGAAAATGTGCTAAACTTTTGAACTTCTTTCACCTATTTTGTTCGAAATACATCTGATTTCTTCTTTATTATATATCCAATGTGTTGCTAAAGTCCCATAGACTAGTTCGAGCGAACGCGATGCAAATTAAAAAAATGACCAGAAACACTTTGCAGGGCCCCTTGAATTACGAGCCAGGCCTGCTCTTGCCTTCATCCGATGATAGCATCAGACTCGACGAAACTGTTAGACTGGGCCATCGTGATTTTGATAAATAATGCGGCACAAGTGCAAAACTTTATCTTTCTCTGTCGAGAACGGTACTTCAGTTGCGAGAGGTGATGTGTACAAAGCTGAAATGAAATTTGATTGTATGAACTTTAACGCTAGTAAGGGCCACGCATATACAGAAATAAACACAAATAATCGGGATACCTGGTTTAGAAGCAGCTACTTGTGTTCCCAAGTTGATTTCATAAGCTTCTAGTGGAAACGCGATGTGAGCCCATCAGAGCTTGGTGCGATGTTCAAAAACATCGTATTAGTAATTAGCTAAAAAAAAGTGAGTCATAAAATCACTTTGTGCACTGTCGCTGCATTGTTCTCGTATATGTGTCAGTTTTAGCGTGTGCCTCTAACGATATGATATAATTTTTTTTTTCAATTGGCGTATGGCTCGGTGACATCAACCGGCAATCCAGTCGTCGATAATAGCTAGAAAGATAACGCTAGCCATTCTCGAACAGTTTTCAAAATTATCGACTAGGTGAGTCGGCCTTTGAAGCACGCCGTTGCGCATCAAGGACAGATCTACGGATTATAAATAGTGCGATGCCGTATTGAGAGGATTACAAAATACTAACTAAATCCGCTTAACGGTATCTTGATTGTGCAAAGCGCTGCTAACATGCAGCGAGGGCAACCTACTTCTATTTGGAAACCCAGATGATCGAGAACGGGTTTCACCAAGTGTTTTCTTTTCCAAAACAGCGAAAATAGGTTATGTTTTTACAAGTGCGGGCATAATATACTCAGGTACAACATTCTGTGGCGTTTCCGAAAAAAAGAGGAGAGGGCGCGCACAGCCAACAGCACAGCTCTGTAATCAGCGTATCTAAGGTGGGCGAGGGCACGCGTTCCCTTATCTTCGACCACATTGCCAGAGAAAGTTGTTCCCGGGGATCAAGTACGGAGCCTGATATATGTATGCCAGGAGTGCACGAGATATGCGCAGGAAGAATAACAGGGCGCACTTGTGTTTTACCTCTGAAACCGTTGCATGAAAATAAAATATTATTTTTAGCGTCAGTTCCTTTGTTTTTTTTTACTTTCGTCCAGGGCCGGCATTGCCTGACGCCGACCCTGCTCCAATCTTACAAATGACAAGTCGAAACAGATGTGGTTAGGCATTTTTACATCACCTTTTTACGTTGTTTTTTTTTCTATTATTTTTAACTACTATTATTATTTATTATTTCTTTTTATTATCGTTTTTAGCATTTTTTATTTTTACTTTTTTGTTACTTTTTATTATTCTGAATGTTACTTTTTAATTGTTATCTTTTACTATTATCTTCTTTTATTGTTACTTTTCATTCTTATTAGCATGATCATTATTTGATTAATAATATTATTATTATTATTATTATTATTACTAATATTATTATATGCAACTTTGACAAGCCCCGTGCACACATTTTTGAGCTACCAGCTTGGAAACTATACTCGACGAGTCGACGGAGTTCTGTTGCAGCCACTCAGGGCTACGGTGGTAAGAAAAATTAGGTGATGACTCTCTGTCCGAATCGGCGACCACATTATGTTCGGCGCACCGAGCGCTTCACTCGCACGGGGATAGATGGCGCCAATGTATCGGGTCCCTCCCAAACCGACCGATCCGGTTGTTTCTCCCAGCGGTGGTCCCGCTTTCCCTTACTCACCGCTTCTTGTTGTACCCACGGTGGAAGAAACACATTTAGGTGATGACTCTGTCCGACGCGGCGGCCACATTATATTCGGCGCAACGAGCGCGATTCACTCGCACGGGGATAGATGGCGCCGAAGTATGGGATCCCTCCGAACTGACCGCTCCGGTTGTTTCTCCCAGCGGTGGTGTCGCATTCCCTCGCTCACCGCTTCTTGTTGTACCTCACCGCCGGCACGCCGCCACGAAGTCGCCAGAGTCCGTAAATCTATGTTCTCTTCCTTATTTTTCGGGTTAAGGCTCACCTTCGTGCACGATGGTGGCACCTGTGATCGACACAGCACCAAAGCAAAACACGAGGCCAGTCACTGGCCGCACACCACCACCACACCACCACACAGCGAAACAGGCGAGCACGCTACGCCGCCGACACCGCGGCCGCCGAGGAGGGACCTCATACCTCAGCGCCCTCCGCGGCGGCGCGGAACTAACTACTCCTGGTCCGAGGCTAGCTCCGAACACGACCTGGTCGCTCGCTCCCCGCGGGAAGAGCGGCCAGAGTCATCACCTAAATGTGTTTCTTGCACCGTGCTCAGGGCAGATACAGCGAGCGACAGAGAGTGGACGTGTCTTTTGATAAATTGTTCTCGTGTGCTTCGTCACGCACGAAACCGCACTTGCGACCGCAAATCTCTTCACTCTCGCCAACCGACCGGCGCTCCACTCCTGTCTTCGGAATATGCATCGGCGCACCGTACCGCGACTTGGGTAATTTAATGGGAAACGAATGAAGTCTGACCAGTTGCGATTAAGAAACGTTTTTGCATAATGAATTTCGGTTGAGGAAGAATACAAATTCTTAAGGTACTCACATTTTCCTAAAACCGTAAACGACTACATTACACGTTATATATAAGGTAATACTAGAGGAGGTCGCGCGAACAAAAGAAGTTAAATAATTCTGTTACTTCTAGCAGAAAGAACAAAAACAGAAAGAGGGCGAGACACAGGCAGGCACATGTCTCGTCCTCTTTCCGTTTTATTACTTCTGCTAGAAGTAAACTTTTTCCAACGCGCTCGTTACGAATATAATGCATTATTTTTTATAAGATTATTTTATACACTACTGGATATGCTTATCAAGTGTCACAACTTTACTGGCTGTAAAACTGGCATCATTATGTTTTTACAACTTTTAAAATTATTATTAGATTACCGTGACAGGACTCCGACTTAACTTGGCTTAATAAGTCTTGAGTGCTTGCATGACGATACCTCGCGAGCATAAATGATAAAACTTGTTGACATTGTGCGGATAAGAGCTACCGTAGGTAAACAGTAGCTATAGAGTGTACTTGGTATCTTCTGGGCTATCTTAACTTGCGTCGCCGCAATAATGTTACTGCAATAACGTTGGAACGTTCGCAGCTATACTTTTGTTTGTTCTCCACCTACAGAGGAGACTGTAGAGCAATTGGGCCTGCTCGCTCGAAGTACTTTAGAACGGCAATAATCGGCATCTTCACGGTTACCGGTCTTATTGCACTCGCACTGAGCACCCCATTAAGAAAGACGCGAACGAGGGACGCTAAGAGAGTTTCAACAGGTCGTAATTTAGAACAATATTGGTGTCAGGCACAGATCATCCAAAGCACGCTTAGAGCTTGCAAGAAGGAATATCGCGTCCGCGAGAACATTTTGCTGTAACTCCCTATTGTTTCCTTGTTGGTATTTACAAAAAAATGGCCGTACGAGCATATGCTCAGTATTATTTTGACAGTTAGTTTCATGAAGCTACTGTGCCAAATATATTGGCGCAATTCTGATTGCCGCGGTTCGGTTGTCATTAACCGGCATCCGCGCCGTTTCTGTCGGTGTGACCAGTTGCAGCGGGGACAGGTGCCAGCGTTTAATTTGGTATGAGAGAAAACGGATACGTATAGTTACGCAGAAAAGTTTCACTAATCTATCCACTAGCCCTGCTCAACGGCATAGTTAATGTAATTCCCATTGAATGACATTGTGTGATCAGCCAATCAGTGCACGCGACTCCCGCGAAGCCGTGTACTCGTAACGCGCGTAGATCATTATCGCGAGCTGATTCGCCGATAATATAAAGTCATTCGATGAAAACATCAAATTTGCCGTGCGGCAAGTGTATCCGAAACTAAAATGTGCGAATGTAAACATTTTCGACGGACATCCGTCTGGTTAGGAATGATTTATAAAACTACAACGTGAAACTCTAACCAAGCTTTATTAAAAGCTGAAATCCCGACGTTTCGGAACCAACTCGGTCCTTTGTTCACGGGTGACTGTTTTTGTCCTGCGGAACGGCGTGCCCACGAACCCGAACCCGAGCACCCGAGCACCCGAACCCAAGCACCCGGGGGTGTTCGGGTTCGTGGGCAGGCCGTTCCGCAGGACAAAAACAGTCACCCGTGAACAAGGGACCGAGTTGGTTCCGAAACATCGGGATTTTAGCTTTTAATAAAGCTTGGTTAGAGTTTCACGTTGTAGTTTTATAAAATGTGCGAATGTTTATTCGTTAAAACAAACTTGTTTCCGTGTTTTGAGTTTATTTTTTCCTAACTCAACTATACTTCATCTAATAAATGCCTCCAATGCAGACAAAGGCACAGGAACAGTGTTCGCGCAGGTGCAAGGGCCTGGCTCAGCGGAATGTTACATGTACAAAAACTCGTGCATAAAAGACACTCAAAAGTGCACGCACTCGCCAACGTGCCTTTATAGCCACTGCTGCAATGGAGATGTTTATGAGGTGGAGTATGGTGGGGATGAAACAGCTCGCCAGAAAAACATTAATGTTATTTTTTTCACCATTTTCTTCGTCGATTCTGCAAGTCCATTTTATATTTATTGGGCCTGTTTTGTTTTTCTGTTTCTGATACCGACAAGTCGTTGACGGCCGGCATAACTGTATCCACTTCAATAAAAGGGAGTACACTCGATGCCAACAATAAAGGCACATCGACAACTTCCAAATTCAAAATTCGATTTCAGCGCGCTTTTCAACCGGTCTACACGGTTCGATGACCTTCCCCGAAACCAAAAGGGACTTCCCAAAATGCCGTAATGCGCCATCCCAAAAACAAAACAACAAAACCAGCTTTCGCTTCGCTCTCCCGATCGAACGAACGCTCTTGCTCAATGGTTCGGAATCGCCGAACACCTGTCGCCGTCCCCCGGTGGCGAGAACCGTCGACCTCCGTAAACGCCGGCCAACCCCCGCCCACTGAAAACGGGTACGGACGCCAATAAAGCTTATCGCCGCCGCATCGAGCACGCGTGATCCTCGATTAGGAGGGAGCAGGAGCACGACACGCATGGCCGGAAAGAAGGGAGAGTCTCTGCGCGAGATACGGGTCTCTCTCGATTCGACTCCGCGGTGTCCCGATAAGGACAGCGACCGGCAAGCGTCTGTATACCCACGCCTTGCAGACGGCCGTCCGGCAGATCGTGCCGGGGCCTTGTGGAGTGAGCGCTCATTGTCGGTTTCTCCGTGGTTCCATAATGAGATCGTCGAACGGAACGAACTGGCGAATTAACCGCCACGGTAGTCTGCAGTCGGTGGATCCTTTTCAGAACCCCATCAAGCCACATTGCCGGTCACCGTTTCTTAATTAAGCACGATGCGTGAGATTTGATCAGATTACACGCCCAAACAATTGCGGTGTCAGATAATCGGCCGATCTCACCAGTCAGTCTATAGCTACGCCACCGCTGCCGCAATGCAGTGCATCGATCTATTGGCGCAGCAGCTAATAGATGATGCGCACTTCTGAAAAGTGTCTATTCTGCGAGTGCATGCTTATAAGCCTCTTTCGATAAGTGCACACTTTAAAGCTCGGAGACCAACCAAACCTCGAAAGTACATAGTCGTCGCTGGGTCACTCCCACAAGTTCCAGAGCGTATGCTCCACCGCAATGCACTCGGTACACCGAGGGTTGACATATGTATGTTTGTTTTTAGTATTTAATTTTTGTTTAAACAAAGCCCCGAAAGCTGCATTACTGTGGTCTCTGCATGTGAGTTATACAGCCAGGAAGGCATAATGTAGGAGGCTGATCGTCATGATAAGTCGGATAATTACTAATGCATGTCAATTAACGTCTTAGTTCGGGAAAGTAAACATATGGTTCTAACCACAAACTTGCTGGGCGTGCTCGAAAACCACTAAATAAGTAAATTTTAAAAAAGACTCAGAGAGCATGAGAAGCGGTGGTACACTAAAGTGACCACATGTGCTAGAGGCGCCAAGCTGGCGGTGCGGAAACGGGGATGACGGGAAAACTGCTCGGGAGCGTCGAAGTTGGATGCATTTTCGGGACCCAGGAAAAGGAAGCACACCCACCATTTTTTTTTTACCATGTCGATTTTTTGTATTTTATTGATGGAAGAATTTTTTTTTCACCCTCTCCGTTTTTCTGTATTTAAGCAAACTCTAGGTGTCAATAAATGTTGTTGCTAGTTGGAAGTTTGTGCTTGTCCGTCCTCCTCGTTTTCTTCCTCAAGTTTAATTTCAAGAATATTTTATTTACATAGTTAGCCCGCACCCTGAGCGGCCACGCTTCTAGGGAGAACCGGAATTTTTCAAACCTCAACGGAATATGCGTATAATTGTGTTTAGGTGAGGCGCAGCGATAAAAGAAAAAAAAAACCTCGAATTGAATGACCCTGCGTAGCCTGAACGCTCTCTTCGCAGTCAAGCATCTGTGTGTGCGACACAACGCAACCGTAAAAAATAAGAAACAAAAACAGAGTAATCTAGTGTTTAACTGCTGTCTCCAAAGACCTCCCCTATCGTGTGCTCTTGAATTCCGTCGTCGGCGAAAGCACTTGCCATATCCCCAAAAATTCCAAACTCAAAAAAAAAGGAGCGCAAAATTGTTTTTACGCAAGCGAAGATCGCTTATACGCAAGCGAAGAGGGCAAATGGCAGAAACTGTTCACCAGCATGTTCAGAAAGCTACGTAACAGAACCGAAAAGGCGCTTCAGTTCCGGTGTACGTAGGAATAGTATATAGAGCAAAACGCTGTTAAAGGGACATTGACAGGGTATTTATGTTCGCCAAGTTTTTATTTGTACATGACATACGAGAGCCCAACCACCCAGAACACAATTTGCGGCTCGAAATTCGCTTTCTTTCTGCCCCAAAACCGCCGGTCGAGAACTGGGGCTCTACTCTGGACACTTGGCGAAAAAGTCGGCGAGGAATCCAGCGGCCGGAATCGGCCAGCGCAGCGTTGGACTTTGGCGCCGTCCAATCACGGCGGTCGAATTCCTCGCCAACTTTTCCTCAAAGTGTGCCAGATGAGCTACGCCAGTTTGCTATGGTGTAGTAGACACACGCACCAAATATAATCGAAGTCGTGGGTCATCTCAGGCACACACTCAGTATTAAAGAAATTTAACACAAATATGATATCTGATTTTTGTGGCTTCTAAAATGCTGAAAATACGTTAATTAAAATAGAAAGTTGCGCATAGAACCGGAAGCACTCTGTGCATTCCCTGCGTAATCCTCAACATGGCGTCGCATCGCGAGCGGCGGGAGTCGCGGGATGGACGGTTAAGCGAAGCGGACGAAGCGATGGCGGCGGACGACGAGCGTGAGAACTCGACTTCAGAATTGTTTTTCGCGGTACTGGCGAATCTGTCTAGCTTCGAAAGAGAAATCATTTACCGATCAAAACAATTCGGATGTATTTTCGTACGACACGCCCGACCACCGAGTTGATTCGCACGAAGACGTCGCCGAGTCGTCGTCCCTTCTACTGTCGGAAGACATCGCTCATATTGAAGAACACGGAATTGGTATAAGAGCTTGAAATACGCTCAAATGTTTTTTTGTTGCGACATGCGAATTTTCCATGTCTCGCACGGCCGGAAAAATGAAGGAAGAAAAAAAAGAAAACGCGGTCGGGTGTAGCCACGTGACATCCGGCAGCTTTCTCCTCCTCTACATTTCTTCTTCCTTCCCAGTCCAGTTTCAGTTTCAAGCAGTTGCCTTTTTTGACTTCATAAAAGCTATACATGACCCTGTAGAAAAATGTTGATTGGGCAGTCTCCTGGGACCATATTAAATCGCCTAACAACAAACATTACTTTTTTTTCTGGGGGGGGGGGGGGGTGAGAGGGGGGTGTCAGTGTCCCTTTAACTATGGAGGTAAGAAGCTGTCACCAGAAGTGAAGCCGATGGAGACTTCCGGTTTGGAGGGACACGCCCCAATGATTACCAAACATCAAAAGACGCCATTGGGCGGAAAGGACAGCTGATGTGGCGCCAACAGCATTTATGGGCTTGTTTGGGCACCCCTGGGGTGCATTCCCACCTCTACTTCAGGCTTCACTCGGGATTTTCTCCTCTGGCTGACTTGAAACCGGATGTCGCCTCCTCTTCTTCCTTCCTTCAAGCTGTCAACAAAGAAGTCTGCGCTTGAGCGAACCAGGTGTGGGCACTGCGCGTGCGCAGAAACCAGCCTTGCTCGAGAAAAAGCGTCTGCGCATGCGCACTGCCGACAGCAGCGCCACCGCAGTCGCCTCACGTCAGGGACTGGAGTTCGTGCATACGGCCCTGCGGTAGCCTAGTAAGTGCATTTGTTGCTTTCTTTATCGCGAGTCACCGCAATTGAAACCGAATTGCACGTTTTCTCGGTAACGAGTTCTTGACAAAGCAAAAGGCTTCGGCTTTAGGAGGCCCCTCTTTGAAATGCGTGGCGGCCTGCCCGGGAGAGTACGTGAGCTCCTCGCGAAGCGCGTCACGTCGGCGAGACGCCCTGATCTGCATGCCGAGTGTCCTCGTCCTCACACCTGACATTGAAGCGGAGGCTACGTGCGGGCCTGCAGACCTGGAAAAGTTACCTTTAGAGAATAAACACCATACCATGGTAGTTACTTCAGCTGTTATGAAATGAGTTACGAAATACACGTAGCTAGCATTCGTTTTACGAGTGTATCTAGATATAGCCGAGTTATACGCGTTAAGTGTAGGTTATACAGTCTTATGTTTGCGTAGCCTACATTAATCGGTGCTATTTCATTGTAACAAAATTAATATTTAGTTCCTGCACTTGTCATATTAGTTCATTAGTTTTATAAGTCAACTGGTCGAATCTAATGCACTGTCACCAATGGGCCCCTCGATCGGAGCATTCATCGTACGCACAGCACGCAGCGAGCGACATCACTCGAAGAATCCAAGAAAATCTGCTTTGGTTTAGAAGGCTTGCAGTCTACACATCACAGTGAGCTCAGCTACGAAAAGAATTTCATAAGATGTGCGACAGAGAAGGCAACAGTGCGTTCTGAGTAGGGTTGGGCAATTGATCGATTAACCTTCCGATTAATCGATTGAGACTTTAATCGCGATCAAATTTTTTAACAATTTAATCGGTTTTTGAATCGGTACTCAAAAAGAAGTCAACTGGACGCACGCATGGCTCTATCCTGGACGGCCTGCCCGAAATAGGGGTGACTCATGCCCCCCCGCCCCTCGAGCCAGCCAGGTGCTATGTGCAAGGTTAAATTCTCGCGCTCGCGAAGCGTCACGTGTTCGTGGATATACATTACAGTTCTGCCGAGGCCAGACGGAGCAAGCCGGGCCCGCAATGTATACCCACGCGACCGCGAAACTTCACGTGTTGAGGATCTATTACACATCCTGCCCAGGCAAGACAAACAAGCAGAAAAGCAAGCTGGGAAGCTAAGAACGCCATGGTTGCTTGTTCCAGTATTCGGCCACGTAAAAATATACGAGTTCACGAGTATGAATATGGCGATCTCGCTGGAAAGTTCTGGGTTTAAAGTTAACTCCAGCGTGAAGTTATTAACTCGAAGGAAGTCCACTGCATCATCTGCAAAAAGCCGTTTTCGTACAGTGGAAGCGTAAGTTCGCTTGAGTATCACCTACGTAGCAAAGCACCCATCGTACGCCGCTGCAGCAAGGACTATCCCCCAAAACGCAGAAGAGCAATCAACGCCTTCTCATCGAGGCCCCTTCTCTGAAAAAGAAGAAAGCATCGCCCAAACCTCTGACTTCTTGTCTTCCTGTCGGAGAATGTGGACAGATTTCTTTGTCTTCGAGAGCTTGGGCCAAAAATAGTGCGAGCCTTTGAATATCTTGAGCTATATAGTAAATCCTGCAATTCTAAATGTCCTTTGTGCCGTGTAACAGAGAGTAAAATAAGTATTCAAATGCAAGACGAGTTGTTGCATTCTTTCTATTATATTTTTATAAGAGTCAACGTAACCGATTAATCGATTAATTAATCGATTAAAGGGAGGCGATTAATCGGGTTAAAATTTTTAATCGACGTCCAGCCCTAGTTCTGAGTCGTTTGGCTTATAAGGGTAGTAATCGAACGTCTCGCAGGGTTGGGAGGCTGCACTGCACAAGAAGCTCGTTATAAACTTCACGATGTTTGCATGTAAAAAATAATAGAACATAATAAATATATAAATGATGACTAAATGACCTAAGTGGCTTCACTGAATTTTAGAAGGAACACGTTAGTTCTTTTTTATATTTTAAGATAAAGTAAACGGTGGCTAGCGTTACGCAAGAAACTACAAATGCGACGCAAGTTATTCAAATGTCAGCATAAACAAAGTTCATTGGTGCTCAGTTGATTTCAGGCTTCCGTGTAACGGCAATAGACTCTGCAGTGTTCAATATCACGCACGCCTTTGCTCGTTTTCATCTGGTGTGCTTTTGAATTGCGACGCAAACACGCAGACAAAAAGTGGTGTGGTACCAATACCATCTGGAAGACACTACCTGTGCCTTTCCCACCAAACGTAACCGTGAAGCCAGATTCAAAAGGTGCGCTTTTACTAGACATATTTTATTAACTGACTCGCATATGCGCAGTGCGCATATACGAGTCTAGAACTCTCTACTGTCTCATAACGAACGCGACGCTAGCACGCGGCAAAGCAGCAATGAAGAACGCGTCTGGCGCTTTGAGGCGTCTCTCGTCGAGCTTCAACTTGCTTGCCGCAGTGGGCCGGGTCTGAGATCCACTAACGATGACGTCATTCGCAGGCCTCGTCTTCTAGGCGCTATTGGTCATACGCGTGAACGTGCAACACCAGCCAGGTCTACCCCGGGGCCTCAGACGACTCGGATCGATGATGAATAAAAAGGACGAGACGACTTCGCTCCGCGCTGGTGCGCGCGGGGTTCGTTCACACCGGAAGAAAAGGAACACTCAAGACCGGTCTCCCGCGCCAGACATCCCTGCTTGTTATTCCGAAACAGTCCGATGCTGTCCAACGAAGGACGTGTGCCATTGAGACGCCGCCAACAGACCCGCCATTCCGAGACGATTTTACAAGGGACATATCTTTCTCGTCACTCATTATCTCAAATAGACGTTCTCTAATCGCTCGAGCGCAGAGCCGTAATCTAAGTAGTCGTAAGAATTTAACTCTGTATGATTACGCAGTTATGGTGACTAAATATGGCTTTAAAGTTACGATTAAACGAATGTCAGCAATTGGAAGTATTGTTTAATAACTTTCACAGTTCTCAGAATTAGTGTCAGAAAAATATGTCAAGATCATGTTTAAGGCTCAACGTGACGCGCTGTGTTCCATTGCGTAACTCTGCGATGATAGCGCAGTGTCAAACTCTTGCGCGAACGCGTGGATGCGGAAACGGTGCTGCAGATATCGACCGTGCAGTATGCATTGCCAATATCTAAATGCTGAAGACATCAAGGAGAATGCAGGAAATGGTGTTGCACGCGCCGCACGCGCACGCCTTTCCCGTATAAAAGATTCGAAGTCAATAACCAAAATAAAGCACTCACGAACGCGCGTGCAAGGTGCCATTTGTTTTAGGCTTTTGCTTTAGAACAGTTACTGCTGCAGACGCCAGCCGGTGCGGCGCTTTCGTAACCTAAGTTACGCAACGTAAAAAAAAAACTGGGCTGTATGAACCAGCTCGTATTTAGGTATATTTCTAAAATTATAAATTTATTTGTTACTAAGCCTATTAAAGCTCACGTAACTTCAACTCCAACTGACTTGCTTTCTAGGTAAAGTTTTACAGCGTTGGTTTATCTATTTTTCTACATAGGAGGATGAAAATAGGTATCTTACTTTTAAAGCAATATTACAGCGATATTATTACAGCGATATTACAACGATAGCTGTTAGTAGGGCACCGCGGTTTCGCGCCGTCGACCGCGCTCTTTATCGACGCGGGCTATTTTCGGCACTCCACCAAAACATTCCACGGGCTGCTGATAACGTGATAACAAGCCAAGCAATCAAGATAACATACATGGTCATTCATGGATGTAACATGCATGGTCAGTAAAACAGTCCCCGCCAGGCAATCTGGCAGTGCACTGGGATAGGAGCCATGTGACCCAGAATTATGCCTTTGAATATTACTATGCATTCTGTATCAGAAAGCAAGCGGAAAGCAAGTGCGTTAGTGCCCCGTCAATGCCCCCGGCAGATAGGGAGTTTTGTTTTATAAACGCGAATAGCCAGAAAAATGGTATTAATAGTGTGTGTTTGTTTTAATAAACCTTCATTTGAGAGTGCACTTCGTCTCGTCTACTCCCTTACTCGGCACTTTTCGTTTAGCACGTGTGACTATTTGTACCGAAGTGATGAACGATAAAACGCTCCCCTCTCACGCAGACAGCTGAAATGCTCTCTATAGTTATACACCCTCATTGGTTCCAAAACGCTATGGAATTTCCGTCCGGTGCGTTACTCGGTTTAATACGGAACGCCTATGAGGACGGCGCGCGCTCGCCCCCCCCCCTCTCCAAAAAAAAAAAATAAATTAAAAAATTGGGTTGTGTGTATGTTTATGCAGCCTGAATGTTGTAGAAGCCACTGGTTTCCCTCCCCCGAGAAAGCATAAGCCGCGGACGTTCCGGCCGGAGTCGTCTGGCTTCCAGCCTGCTCGCTCCGTATTGTGTCGGGGAGAGTACGCCACCATGTTGGCCTACCCTCTCGCACTCCTCCGCGCGTCTCCCGTTTTCGGGGGACCAGATCGAGCGGGACAGTCGGGCCTTCCCTCTTCCGAGTGGACGGCCGTCTGGTCTAGGAGTACCGGAGTGGACTCCGGGCGAAGGGTCGAGTCGCGGCGTACGAGCTCGTCCGACCGGCGATGACTCAACGCTAGCGCTTCCCCTGGCTCTGACAGTCGGCGTCCCCACCTCCGAGTGGACGCTGTGGATGATAAACTTAGCCAGTGCAGTACAACCGCTTGCCTGGGTCTTTAACGTGCACCACGCAGTAGTGAAACACGACCGCATGCCGGTACGATGCTCATACAGATCGAAACGGGCAGGGGTGGGGATTCAACTGCACGCTCGCACCTTTACCGTCCATTCGGTCCACCTGCTTCGAAATGCCAACTTAACGGCTCCGACGTCATACCCTCTTTTTTTTCTACTGGCGTTCAGTCTTATATACATCTTGCTTGATGGTTCTTTGATTTAAATACAATACAAATGCACATAGAAAGCACCGAGTGACAAACAAACGGTAAAACAAAAAGAGACGTTTACAAATTTCTGTAATGCGAAATTAGAGCGCAGCTCTTGAGGAGGAGGAGGGAGGGTACGGAGGAGAGGGTATGCCCCTCCTCCTCTTTCGTACCCTCCTCCCTCCTCCCCTCCTTCCTCCTCCTTTCCTCCTCCTCCTTCCGTTAGATTTCCCCGATAAATCCAAAGGAGAAACTGAATTTGTTCATGGGTGACGTGACACGAAGTCATGTGACGTTATTTTCCCCGCTAAATTTAGTGGGGAAGAAGAATTGGTGTTGAGGTCAAGTGACGTAAATTTCCCCGCTAAATTTAGCGGGAAAAAGTTTAAAACCGGTGAGTAACTATATTTTTAAGGCGTGGTAAAAAAAAAAACACGTGCACCTGTCATGATGTTTTTCTTAAGTGACTTGTTTAGAGATATTCGTAATGCCCCGCAAAATTGTGATTAAAACTGTCACCGTCTCTATCAATTAGAAATATAGCTTTTCAAATATTTTCAAGCACTCCATTATCCCAAACGCTGTGCACCTCCTTAATAAGCAACCTTGGCGGTGACGAAACATAATCTTTGATATTTGTCTTTTTATTTTTCATTTTTTGGCGATGCATAGTTTGCTTCGTTCAGTGAAACAGGTTCAGCATAACACATCATAGCTTAACTCAACTCGAACACTAATATGCACCGTAATGAACAGCCTATACTGGACCCCAATCAAGCACTTTATATCTAGGCATCATCCGAGTCTTCGCAAGGCACTTTAGTTTCCACGGACACTTGTTGGAATTCTCAAGCCGTGCACCTCACCCCCGACACGCGAGTTCTCCTCCATCCTGCGGCCGTAAAGACTAATTGATATCCCGAGCAGAGCTTTAAAAGTGTTCCCTGACAGTCCCGACACCCCGAACAGCCCCCGTGCTTCGTCACCGCTTCCCTTCATACGCGTCCCCACCCTCCACTCGTTATTTCGAGCACCGAAGCGCCGGGAGAGAGAGGAAGCGGTGGGGTGCCGAAAGAACGGTGGCTTCGCCGCAATCGCTCAACTTCACATTGACCTTCGCACATTTTCTTGCTGTTGCTATTATTACGAGACTCGGTCGCACACTCTCTTGCTCCCCCCCCCCTCCCCCTCCCCGCCCCATCAAAGAAAATTCCTACAATACAAACTCTTCCTTCCGTGTTTAGAAAAATGTGTTGTGTCTGATGGCTCCGTACCCCCGAGTTTTCGTAATTCTGAAATATGAGCGGTGATATGAACTTCAACCCGGAAAGCATGCGTTCTGCCACAAACAATATGACCCGAAAAAACCCTCAATGCTCCTCCAATTTCGCTGCCAAATTGTAAAAAAAAAAAAAAAAAAAATGGATTGGTGTAAAATAGGCTTGAAAGGCGAAGCAATTACGTCTTTAAACTCTTTGATAGTTTCAGAGATAGCGGATGCTTGTGGGAACGGTAGGCGTAGCGAACGTCGAGATCGGGCGTTTCATCTCATAACGTCCGGGGATGTACATCGAAATATAAATTCAGGAGTCAGTCCCAGCAGCGTGTTAGACACAGGCTTTGTTTTAACGTACTTTTATGTCGAATATATTTTTGGGCTCCTCCCACTTCGGTTCGCACCCGGCTAATGTAACGAATTAACGTAACGTACGTACGTTACACCTTCTCCAATCACGTGAAAATCGCTATGCTTGGCGGGTGATGTGTGGCTTACAAAATTTGGCGGATTGTGGTGACTCCGCGTGCAGAATGTTAATAAGCATTTTAGGTACAAAATTTTTCTCAGGCATGAACAAGACAGGCTACAATTTTTATACGAACCCTGATGAACACAGATAACGCGGACACATCACCGGAAATAGTTTTTGAATTCTATTTTGCTCGATTACATCAACTTTTGCCCACTAAGTTAAATATATAGAGAGTACCTCCCAGAGAGCCAGAAGGGATGATGACTACTGGTATGTTTACTCCTTCGTTAAAATGATAAACGAAAAACGCGGTTCGCTTGTTTGTGCAAGCTATGTCGTGGTCTGCACACTGCCGAAAAAATTTCTAGAGGTAACTTTTGATGGCAGAATAATTTGAGCGGAGCATTTCGAAACTATACTCAAAAGCTCAAAGAACTTAAATCTCTCAGCAAATCAGCGAAGCATTGGCTTTCAGTTCAGTGTTTCCCGAAAATTGTTTTACATGGTTCTTTTTTTTTTTGCTATTGTTATTTTTGCGCTTAGTTGGGAAAGCTTGACTATGAAAAACGATCACTGAATTAAAAAAAAAAACGTATAACACCTTGTATGTGATATCGTCTCGCGTTGTAACATAGCAGTTGCAAAGTTGCCATAGCGACTCCACGAACAAACATTTTCAAGTATTTGCAGCTGCTCCAGTCGATCACAGTAGAAAGCTGCCTAACATCACTGTCGCACTGTCTGATCAGATGCTGAATTTGTAAAATATTTTCTGCGAGTCTTTTTCTGGGCCATGTGCCCTCCTTCCTCCTCCTCTCCATCAGTGTAGAGCCCAGATAGGGACGATTTAATGGTAATCATGTTGAAATTCGGGTATAAATAGCCCGGCATTCGCGCAGCTCTTTGTTTTGAAAACAAAGCACACATAGATAACGCTTGATGCTGACCTCATTTCCCTCGAACGCTATTCGTTAAATCTAACATCAGCTCGCCTTTGCTCTTCACATTTTATGACTCTGACGTCAGGTGTAAAGTTCGGCTTCCTTGCCACACGAATACCCGATAGCAGGCAGTAATACCCAGTGCAAACATAAACAAGACTCCCCCGCTCTGCTAGTACAGCGGAGAAGTAACCCGATACACCGGAACCCAGTCGGTGCTAGCGTTTACCACTTCTTGGCGGAGGCATTCCTCACCTCTCAACGAACACTAACAAAAAGCGGTCGCGCCGAACCTTACACAGGGTATATGCGTGCATGCGGGTATGTTTGGGAGTGTATTAACGGCCCGTGGTTCTTTAGATCCAGCCTACTTCCAAACATTAGGCAGCCAAATCAGCGGGAAAAACGTGAGAGTCGACGGCTTCAGAAAACATGAAAAAGGACTAAAATAAAGTCGCACAACAGATACATCGATTATCGGGTATTTCTAGAGTTTCTGAAAAATATCTAAAAGAACAAAATTGAGCTCTAAAAACTAAAAAAAAAAAAAGACTCGTACTCGTCCGTTTATTGGCGCCGTGTATATCGAGTGGCTCTTATCAGAAACGGTTGTAATCGATAAAGCACGACACAGGGAACACGGAGCTTATCGCGAGCATACAGCTAAGCGGCGCCGCGCAGTTGTCCTTGACATTCATTGACTGTCGACCGACTCTGCGAGTAAAAAAACATATCGCGGCACCATTAGGAGAAGAAAATATATATATATCGATCTCCAGATGAATTTTGCTTTCATCCGCTCACTTTCGTTACTGACAAGATCAGTCATATGCACTCGGCTTTTTCTTTTTTTATTACTTCAACTAATTATTGAAAGTGAGATGTTCTTAACACTAGACAGTTCAATCGATTTTCGAGGAGAACGTTAAATTAAATGGAGAGAAAAAGAAGAAAATGCTTTTTTGCGACAACGAAAGGGCCGGCAAATTTCCTTCCTAAACGTGAGCCGAGCCAAAAGTGTACCTCGCGCTTAAATTTCTACCTTGACATAGTCTCTAGCAATATTAATTTTGTCGGGTTTTACTATTTCTTCCTTAAGTATCCAAAGACGGGCTGCCTAATTTTCTACACTAGGGTAGCTGCATTTTGAGAGCGACCTTCGACTGAGAAGAGAAACGAGAGTTCCACTAACTAATGCTTATCGTGCGACATGCGAAACAAATGACTCGTGAAACAAAAACAAAAATATTGCATCCTGCCTTTTTTTTTTTTTATTAGGGTGGAAATGTTTCTTTCCTCTCTCTGATACGACCAAATGAATTATGTTTCGACTTCGAATACAACGTGTCGCTCGTGTAAGCTGCAAGAACCCAGTACCAACAACGTAAGTCGCGGAAACGTGAAAGGAACCTTAAAACCGGATTTGCCCCCAGCGATAAAAAGAAAGCGAAGATCGAAAGTAGCAGGACCGAGCAGCAGCCAGGTGCAAGCGGGGAAACACGCCGCCGGTCCAAGCTATAAAGAGACGCCGAAGAGCAACGTCGTTACTCGCGGTTCTTCCCGTCCGGCTTAGCGTATCCGGGGGTCAGCAAAGCAAACACACTCCAGGGTGGATCCGTAATTCACTTAGGGCGGGCTCGGGGACAGGGGCGAGCAAACCCCTTTTCAAGGGCGGATCCGGCGTGCCCGGCAAACAAGGGCGGCGTGTTCTGGCCGTGTGTTACGTCGGTGCAGCCGGTAGGCGAGCAGTTGCTGGTTTCTGCGTCTACTAAGTCGAACTCCGGGAAGGAACGTCTGGGCTGCGTACGCTACGTATAACTCAGTCTATAGACTGTGGGATTTCCCTTGCTGCCACCCGTCTCGGGGAATGACACAGCAGACCGGTTCAACAACACGTAAACATTTAATGACCGCTATCGCCTGCGCCGCGATCCAACAGCCCCCGCGCATACGCTGCGACGGCCCTTTATCAGCGGCGGAGCGCCGCTCGCGTCGCCAGTTGCCCTTGGCCGCCTCGTGGTGAAGATGACCACTCATGATTGTCGGAGGGGCAACCTGGGCCAAACGCTTGGAATCCCCAGGTTGCCCACAAGACAAGGACAAGCGATTCAATGGATATCGTATCGCAATAGATGGCCGCATTATTAAAGGGATTAACGAGCGTCAGGTCGAACCAATTACCGGGCTCGTCCTTTAGTTAGATTGACATTTATGCGTTTGGTACCCAGTGAAGCTGAACTGAGGGAAATCACAAACAGCAACTCGCGTTTCTTTTTTTTTTCTTTTTCCACGATAGTAAATACATATTTTCTATGGCCCGAGTCGTCCGAGTAGGATCTCCCGAGTGCTTGATAATTCAGGCTATTAGCTGTTGATGATAATAAAAAAAATTACATGACAGTGATGATGGTATGTTTACTATATGGGCAAGTGACGAGTAAGCGATACTCAGTTACTTTTTCCATAACTGTCCGGGAAAATGACGTCTGCTGAGACCAGCGTCACGAGCATTTCTCCAAAATTGGCTTCT
Source organism: Ixodes ricinus (assembly GCA_037355805.1). Classification (NCBI taxonomy): domain Eukaryota; kingdom Metazoa; phylum Arthropoda; class Arachnida; order Ixodida; family Ixodidae; genus Ixodes; species Ixodes ricinus. The sequence goes on along the minus strand of JAZHYW010001100.1, from coordinate 2,242 downwards.
CGAAAAAGTTCAGAAACGACGGGAAGAGCCTGAACCGTTCTATGACTTGCCGCCAAATTTACCGTACCACCTCGAGCTTTCGATATTTCAATGTCTATTTGATGAAGTGAGGAATTCGTTTCTACTGTCTGGGACCGCCTACTGCAAACTGAGGGAATAGATTGCATGTATACCAGATATGAAGTACAATTACGAAATCTGTACGCAATGAATAATGGATCAAACTATACACACAGACATCATAAGAACTTACACAAGGAGAGACTACATGAGACCGAGCAGAGGAGGTACCAACCAGTGCCGTAGCCAGGAATTTTTTTCGGGGGGGGGGGGGCGAAGTTTCATAAGCCCCCCCCTCCCCCCCTGGCTACGTCCCTGGTGTCAACTTTACTACGTTGTCTGAAAGCAGTCCGCACTTTTGTTTCCCCCTTGTTGGAAAAGTTTGCCAACGGCCGAAAACGGCTGAAACGTCATGCCCTGTCGCCAAAGGCGCCTCTTTCGGCACGCTACAAAGCGCCCCCTCCCGCGCCGGGTTGGGCGGAATTTCGCAGCGGCAAGCGCGGATAGGGAGAGTGAACTTTGGTTCGGACACTCACCGCGGTCCGCAGCCGTGTTCCCGGAGGAGGCGTCCGGAGCACCCGGTCGTCCGCATGTCGCTGCCGTCGGTGCCGGGGGCCGCCGAACGAGAGCGTGGGTATCCTTCGGCGGCGGGCGAGCGGCGTCCTCCTTCCGCCGCAGCTGAGCTCCGCCGAGTGACTGTGCCGAGAGCGAGGGAGGCGCGGTCGACGCGGTCGGGATCGCCGGCGCTGCTCCGCTGTTTCGGCGAAACGGTCAGCGCCACTTAACGACTGCTGGCTACGACGCCCGGAAAACCGTTCGTTACTCGTTAGCTCACCGAAAATTAACGCCTTACTGAGATTCGTTATTGTCCTGCGAACGTAACAAAATATCGTTACCGTCACTTCCCAGAACTAACGAATGTTACTTTTCCGTTACTTTTAGATTTCGGAATTCGGCAGCAATGAGCCGCGGTTGCGAATTTTGAGAGAAATTAAATACTTACAGAGCGATTTCACTATACTTTTAGTTTTATTCTTCGTTTATCGAATTTGAAGAATTCAGTGAGGTCCCGATAGCGCGTTGGACCTTTAAAGAGACCGAAAACGTGACTATGACTATTTTTAATTAAAATTAATGAGTACGTAATTTGATAGACAATACCGTAAAATAGCAACGAAATTACTTATTCGTTAGTTACTCCTGATTATAACGAGTACGTGAGGACGCAACTGAAAATCTAACGCGCTACGTCGTTGCTTGTAACGCGTCGACACTGCCGAAAACCACGACTGCTGGCTACGACCCCCTTGACACCGTTCACGCGCCGTCTGGATCCTCGGGGGTGGGGGATGTTTCTCGTGGAGTTGGCGGAGCTGCGCTTTTATAGACGAGTACGTCCGATTCCGGCACGGCATGCCGTATCCCTCCCGGCTGTTTCAAAGGGGGATGTTGTTGCGCGTTCTTCGCCGCCCGGGGTTGCGGCGAGACGGAACTGACGCCGTTGTCGCAGGGGGGATAGGGGGAGGGATGACGATGATCCGGAATGGGGGACACGGCTGCTTAATTAACCGACATGTTGTAGGTCTGACTGTGTTCTCGACGCAGGCAAACTATCCGAGGGACAGGCTCAAATATATAGACAATATATAAAATATGTTATTATCGTATTATTCTTATTTTTCTCTGGTGAGGACTCCTATTTTCGTTTGAAGGATAGAACACTGTTTGTCTTCTTATGACCTCCTCATCTTTTTAGTACTTTATTTGTTTATTTGCTCCCATAAATGCTTCTTGTCAATCTATCGAGCAAACAGGGACTTAAACAAATCCGCGCTTGGACCCATTAATGACAAGCAACGGAATTAAACATATTGAAAGGTTTTTGAACGCAAGTATGAACAAAGGACAAACAATGGCGACAGACACTGTGTGTCCTTCGTCCGTACTTGCGTTCAAGAACCTTTCAATACGTTCAACCAAGACGCTCTCCTATTACTTTCAAAATTAAACAGGAATTTTTCAGAAGACCGTTTAATGACGTTCCCCCAACCCGTATACTGTCCAGCTTGAATAGCTTCAGTCAAAGCTCTTTTGTTTGATTAATTTTACTATTTTTGTGTATTTGCATCTAATTCGGGACACTTTTTTTTTTTAACGGAAATACATTGTGTAGTTTATTTCT
>JAZHYW010001099.1:0-29962 GCA_037355805.1 Ixodes ricinus | reverse complement strand
CTCTGTTAGATAGCGAAATAGACGGGCAGCTGACACACTCGGCGCCTAATCTAGATATCTCCGACGCCTGGATTATTTCACGGGTTAGTTGTTCGTAATGGCGTTTCACGATTTTACATTGCTGGAAATCTGGATGACAGCCACATTCGCGGCTATGAATGCCCATGATGGCCAGATACCGCAGAGGTCACATCATAGGCGTGTTCCCTTAATCTTTCATTGCGGCAGCGGGCAGCCTGGCCTACATAACGCCGCCCACAAGACAACGGGATAGAATACACAGCCATTGTTGCGCTTTTTTAACCTTTTAAAGCTGCCACACCAACTAGCCCAAGGTTCAACCTTATGTAAAACACGAACAACAAAACATATGTGCTGTCTCGTCTTTTTTCGACAATTAGTTTCGGTACATGTCGTCGTCGGGTGTGCACTCTGGTTGCTACCGCGTTTCATTTATTGTCTGCCACTCTCACCCGTGCTGCTTTAGGTGTGTCCTCTTCATGGCGCGCTTATCTTTCAACGAACGAGGGAAGGTTGCTCTACAGGGTCCGCCGGCGCTTTTGTGATGAGTTTCGGTGGCGACCTCCGGGCTTCCCTACAATTCTACTCTGGGTGAGGCGTCTCAACGAGCAGGGAAACCCCCAAAGTAAGCCACCGACCACAGTGGTGTCATCACCAAAGCTGACGCTGAAAAAGGCGGTACTCGGTGCCTTAAAGGGATTGTGAGCCGAAATTTGGATTTCAGAAAACAATGCAGAAGCTGTAGGCGGGACACTACAATCCCTACAAACACTACTCGTAAGGCGATATCTCGAATCGACGGCCGTATTTTTGGAAAAAAAAAAAGGTCGAGATTGAAGCGAGGCCGACGAGGCGCGTGACGTCAAGATACCTCGTTTCCTCCTTTCTTCGTTTCGCCCCCTCAAGGCGGCGAGGCGGAGAAGACGCGAGGCCGTTCCCTCTCCTTCTCGGAGAAACGAGACGTGAACCAGGGCTGGGCAGAGATACTCCAAAAAGTATTCGGGAATACAAATACTGAGATACATGTGTTTTAAGGCCCAAAATACAGATACTGAGATACATTTGTCTTTATGCAACGGGATATCACTGAGATACTTCTACAAAAACGGCGAAAGTGTATTGCGGAATACAGATACAGATACTTATAGAAATACATTTGTTCCCGAACGGTGCTACGTGGGGAGGGTGTTGTTCGTGGCGAATGCGAATAGTAATTTATGCTTGTGCTCCTTTTTTGTGCCATTTAATGCTGTTCCCCTTACCTCGAACTCTTTATTTATCATTAATGCCGCTAAAAAAGCAAGAAAACAAAACAAAAAAAGAAACATATCACTTTTGTTGAAGGGTAAAGAGTTCATGCCACGCTTGACAAAAGGCGTCTGCCCGAAATGAACCCTGTTTTACCGTGAGGGTGCATCTCAAACTGTCGTATTATATGCATCTGTGTCACTCATAGTGTTGGGAGATTGGACAACAGGGCCGTAGCTTTTCTCCACTCAACTCCTTTACAGCGTTTTCTCTGCTAATTTGGAAAAAGTGGAGGGATTTGTGAGAGGAGCTGATTTTGTTATTCATGCAAGTAACCTTCTTTAAACCACAGTTTTTTTATGTCGGTTACTGAGATGGATTATGTTATAGGGCGGGTTTATATTATAAAGTACGAAGCAACTTGCACCAAACAGATGTTTTTGTCTTTTAAATTTATCTGAAAAGGACAACAAATGTAACGAGATACCTACGTCTGGCAAAGTATCGCGATACAAGCGATACATCGTAAATGTATTTCACTACTGAGATACACATACATTTTTCAAATGTATCTCGATACACAGATACAGATACTCAAAAGTATCTCTAAGATACTATCGGGATACATTTGTATCGCGATACTGCCCAGCCCTGACGTGAACATATCTGTCAAATGCGCCTCCTTTTTTGGAAAAATACGGTAATCCGTTCGATATATCGTTGTGTGAGTGATGTTTTGACGTTTGTAGCATCCCGTTGCACGCTTTTGCCGCCGTGCTTTGTGGAATCCAGATTTCGGTTCAGCATCCCTTTAACTGACGACCCCTGCCTGTCGACGCGGAGTGCACTGTCGACATCTATCGGCTGTTGCGCTCAACAGTCGCCTTTGGTTAGCACACGGCCGCTGTATGTAGGGATTTCAAGTTTTTCATTTCTAACATTATACTCAAGTCAGTTTGTTTAGTGAAATTTTTATACCCTTAATGTACGTTCCTCTGTCCCCTCTGTGCAAAATTTGAGCTGGATACATCTAGAAACGCATTTGCTGTCATCCCTTGAAATAGCCACCCTGGAAAAAGCTTGCCAACTAACTTTGATCTAGAACCGTTTGGTCGAACTTTCCTAAACCCTTGCTGTAAGCGACTTTGTTCTAGAATGATTTGTTCTCCGCGCAATTAGTCTGCAAGTGAGGATTGAGTTAGACCAAACTTCTGCGGCCTCTCCATCTGCATGGCACGCAAAAGGGTCCTCCAAAATAATAAGGTAATTTCGGGGAGTGAAAGTTACTGCTCGCGAGAAGTAACGTTTTTGTTTTTCTTCTTTTGTTTTGATTCCACGGCTTTTTTTGTTAAAGAGGTGATGCAACATTATTTTTTTAAAATACATACCACTTAAAACTATTATTAGTTATTCTTAACCTACGAAACACGCGTTAGTTCTTTTGTCCACAAGATGGCCGTCGCAGGAAAAATTTGAGAAATAAGAGCAGCGTTCAGCTCGCAGCTAGAACAAACGGCCACGTGGTCTGGAGACAATTATATGCCGCCAATGCTTATTATAGACACATGATGGAGTTAGAAAAGTACAGGACATGCGCTGAGTTCCACAGATTTCCCTAATCGCAGCGATTTGGCACGAGCCACTACACGAACGCATGTCGAGGGATTGATTGTCACTAACCCCAATAAAATGCTTATGCAGTGTGCGTGGCCACTTTATGAGCCGCATTTAAATATCATCACAGCGGGGATCACGAAGCTTGGTGACAAGATCCTGGAGATCGAAATGTTGACAACGCCAAACTTCGATACCCCGCCACTTCGTCAGCAAGTTTTGCGGAGGACGGACTGAAAGAAAACGTACGGATTTGCACTTGAAAGTACGCGGAGACAAAGTAGCTTTTTGGTCAGTTACTTTGCTTGCGAGTTAACTTGGGTCCCACTAGTGACAGTGAGCTTGTGCAAAGTGAGAGACATTGCTGCCCATATTGTTGTACGACCCCTTTAACGTAAATATGCTCTCGTGTCTCCGTCATAAAGGGTGTCTTTTTTTTTGTCTTCACAGATTTGTTGAAAATCAAATCTGTGAAGGTGCGTTATACTGCAAAGGCGACACAACGTAGGGGCCAGTTGTCACGAGACGTCAAACAATTCGCTATAATTTGTTGATTACCTTTTAATTAGTGAAAACAAAAATACGATTCCAAGTAGAAACTTCCTGGGCGTCATCCGATACCACTACACCAGTAATATTTAGAAGGACTTTGAGCGCGTGGGAAGCACGGTGGGGTGCTAATGTTATAATCGTGCAACAGGCACAAGGCTGGCATTAGGAAAACGCGGATGCTAAGAGACGAAAAAACCGCGCGGGACCGTTATGTCACCGGTAGCCTTGCTCCCGCTGCAAGAGTGGTAACTTTAGCCATGGCCTCCTCTATACTCACAAAGCCAGCCAGTTTGACGACGGAGCCAATACAGTGCCCGGTCGATTTGTGCCCGGCAGATTTGGAGCGCGAGGTCCTGGCAGCGCAGAGCATCAAAGAGCCAATTCTCAGGGAACCTGGACGTCAGCGCACAGCTTTTGAAGCGGCGAGGACCCGAAACACACTTGTTCGCTTGGGAGTAGTGTGTTTTTGCGTCTCGCCGCTGCAGGGCGCCGGTCACGTGGCTTTCGTCTCATCCGTTGTCTGCCGCTCCACTTTTTCCATTTCGGCAGCGTTTCTCGTGGCGATCTGCCAGGCTTCGAAAGTATATAGTGTCACGAATGAAGAGGTGATGAAACAAAAAATAACTGAGCAAACTGAAACGTTTAATGGGGCGAACTTGTGCTCAAAACAAAATGGATAAATGGTAGCGTCGCAGGCGTCGATGGCGGCGAAACAGCAGGATCGGACGCTGGGGCGAGACTGTCGGCGGATTGCCACGCGGAGCACCTTTTGTAGCCGCGTGGGTCTCTGGAACATTCGGCCTAGAACGTTCGGCGCGTAGAACATTCGTAACTCGATCAGACAAGAAACTTTCCGAATTTTCAAGAACGCCAAGTAGAAAGAATAAATAAAAGAACATTCCGCTGCCTGGAATCGAACCCGGATCTTCCGCTCGACAGCTAAGCACGGTAACCATTCGGCCTCGTACGCACTCGCTCAGCGGCGCGCGTGGCAATAGGAGGCGATGGTTCCACATGCTCCAAGTCTTTCTAAATCTGACTGATTTAGTGATTTTCGATGACGCTCAGCAAGTTTCTAACTGAAAACTTAACGTTCATTTTCACTAATTGAAAAAGTTAATTAGAAAAGTTTAGTTAATTACCCAACTTATCGTGACGAGTAGCCCCCTATACTGTGTCCCTCCGGCCGTATAACTCGTCCTGCATAAACTCGCATCAGTAAAACCTTTGGCTTTTCTTTTAACAAATCTCTGAATCTAAAAAAAAACAAACACGTATGCTCGTGTTGGCTAATCCCAGTTCCATTCTTCACTGTGAAATAATAGTGCACGATGAATGGCTGATTTTATAAATTAAGGTGGTACTATACACACTGAGAGCACAGGAAACGTCCTGAGCATATTACTATTGAAGTCAATTATAGATGGCTGCGTCAGCCAATCATTCAAACGAGAAAATCATGGAGTAAGGCACGTAAATATAATAAGCCGCGCACCGATTTCTTAAGCTGTCCATTGATATGGCTTGTTTTATTACTTTGTTTCTTCGCGCTATGCAGAACAAGTGTTGGCGGTAACGCGATACGCGTAAAAGCGTTACCGGTGAGGCGTTTCATTTTTCGGTAACGTAGTAGTGTACTCGTTACTTCGACACACTAGTGGATAACGTAGTCACTTTACTTGTTGCATCATTCCTAAGACTTTACAAGAAAACAAATCCCTTCAATTTTGTTTTTCTGTGTGTGCTTCTAGGCACCAAGTCATATAATTTTTGCGGTCATTCCATATGCCTTGAAAAGGTTGTCCCTCTTTTCCTCACGCAAAAACTCTCCCAGTTTAGAATTAATTCAAACTGAGCTCGTTTTTGTGTGCAAATCTGCGAGGCCGGTTCTTTTGTCAAGCTCCGTACCAACGACTCGTAAATCAGCTTCACATATACGGTCGCGGTTTTACTCGTAAGTATTAAGGGCTAAGCGGAAAAACATAAGGTAAATATGTCAATTTTTTTTCGCATGGGCACAATGTTCCTTAAGATATGGAGCGTATGCCGACCTGTAATGTAAAAAAAACACAAAAAACTAAAACGTTTTATTTCACATATGAAAAGCAACGCTGAAGTAACATGCGTTACATTTTTTTTATCGGCAACGATACACTGTTCCTTTTACTGCAAGTAACGAGTAACGTAGTTCGTTACTTTTATCGTAACGCCTACAACACTTTGCACGACGCGTACGCATTATTTCTGTTGTCTTTTTGTAGTCACAGACACCATAATAAACTGAGGGCTTGGCTCATTATGTTAACACGTCTTGCCTCGTGATTAGTTCTTTAGATTTTTTACCCTCTAATGCCGCAACCTGATTGGTTGACGAGCGATAATGAGATGCTTGGCTTCCGCCACGTCCAGCGTTTCTTAGAATGTCAGTGTCTATAAGCCTATTGTTATCAATTTTAGTATTCTGGAATCGATTTTAGAAATGATGTATGCACAACGATAGTTAAAAAAAATGTTTGGGACACTAGAACAGTTGGAATAAAAGTTAACATGAGCAGTATTGTAAATACCCCCGGGGCGCACGACCTACCTAGTGCAAAACTCGTCCCGCACAAATAACAAACAAAAGAGAAGCAAAAAAAAATAGAAGTAAAAAGTCGCGACTAAAATTTTAATTTTAAAACGCAAAATTCTTTTGAGGCACTTGACTCGAGTCAGAGGCCTCAAGACAAAAGACGCCCTCGTTTTCGGCCCACCGAAAAGTACCACATTTCCCTTTTCATTCGGGAGGAAAGCACTTTCGTCCCCGCATAATTGAAATTCTTTCTCAATCTTTTCGTCCGACTTCATTTCCCTCGTTTCATTTTTACGCTTTGTCTCACGACCCGACCGTCTTTCTCTGTCATCCATTTTTGTTTAACTACTTTCGGCCTCTTTTATTGGGTTCCATCAAACGGTCGAAGCTGTACTGTTATTTGAGATCAATATGCGGGAACGTGTTAATACAGCGCACTCTGTTCAGATTGTCATTGATGAGTCATCAACGCCTAAATTTCAAAACAGCCAAGGCTTCGATCTTAAGAAATTTGCAAGTCATGTCGAGAAGGCGGTCTATTTGCTTCGGGTACGAGCAATATGCAAACGGTGCAGCGGGATGCACGCACTATCCCAACATTCAGTTGGCACAACCAAATATTCTTCTTGTTAACTAACTTGTGCGTGCTTTGTATCTGTTGTGCCGCTCTGAAACCTGTATGGGGAACTGGAGCTTGGTCACGTGCTATTATGCACCCTTTGCCCCTGCCACCGCAACTCAAGTAGGCTAATAAATGAAATGAAATTAAATGAAATGATTGAAATGATGTAAATGAAATAGATAAGAATGCGGACAGCTTCGTTCTTTATGATTAAATTACAATGCCCTATGATATTTCGTACAATTACAATGAAGATGAGATACGTTGGGCGTTCTCAAGGGCACCAGCAAAGCTCGTGGGCTGGTAGTCCAGTTTTGGTACCGGTTTTAAAAACGTTTTCAATGACTAAATATTATAACTGGTATGTCAGCGATTTTTTTATCATGATTTACGGTTGCAGCTGACGCTCTCTGTCAGTAATACATATATTGTTTTATATTATGACCTCATGCTTAATAATACATTGCCATTGCGTGCTTGAGTAGACTAAAAGAAAGCACCATAAAAGTATTTCTACGCAAACCTTGGTGCTACAAGAACCGATGCTCACAAATGACGAATAATAATATACAATATACGTACGGTACTTTCTGTCTACTACTTGGAGTGTGTGTGTGTATTTTTTTCCTAATATATGCATTGCTACGTGGAGTACTGGCGTTGTTCACACCCATGCATACATTTTTTTTCTTTACGAAGAAATGGCGTTTCGATATAGGCTGTGTTCGATTTACCTGGCACGTCCCGCGCCATCTGCACTCGGTGCAGAGCGTCGCATTCGTTTTACGTTTTCAGCCTATCTCAAAACACAACGGGAAGTACATTTCTCTGCCCTTATCCGCACCGCGCTAGACTTTTCAGCACCGACTGCTGTTGGAGCTGAGTGAATATTTTGCTGCGTTCAAAGTCAAACTAAAAGAATGTTGAATGAACAAAAACAATATTTTGAGAAATGTGGGTAAAGTTTTGTCATTCTGTTCCTTTCTCTTTCACTTTGGATTCTTCTCATTCCTCAACCAGTCTCAGGTGGTTTAAGAAAATGATAGATATACACCAGCTCGCCTGCGCCATCTCTATTTTATACAATATAAACAATCAGGATTCATTAGAGTGCGAAAATGAATTGGGTTGGAAAGTTTCTGCCAACATTAATTTCTACTTTTTTCTTTACTGGTCGTCGTTTTTTTTTACTTGTTTCAATTTTGTTTTGAGTGGCCACAGAGGCAATCGTGTATTCAAATGAACCGGCATATATATAATCTTCTTGATTCATTGAACTATGATGCCTTTACTATTTTATTTATTTTTCATGTCTGCGCGTATTTAATAGCAGCTCTGGGCAGGTGCGTGTGTTTGACTTTATTTTGCGGTTTGCCTTTCTCACTTGTCCTTTTCGTGAGGACGTCAGAGCATCCCCAGGCCGCTAGGCGCTCCTCATCTTTTGCTTTCCTTACTTACTTTCCTTTTCTAATTATGTAATTTTCGCAATTTTATGGAAGTCAATATTGCCATTATCAGCACGAATGTCATAAACCTTGATAAAAAAAGAAAGCAAATGCACAAGGACGGATTCGCTAGAACACCATGTTCACGGTAGTTTTTCACTCTTACTTTAACTGCGTTTATTTTTCTATTTTCTAGTCAGCGCTACGCGCAGAGTTCAAGCGACATTCACATATCCATGCAAACCCTTTCTTTTCATTACGAAGAAATAGTATTATACAGGAGCTAAGTGAATATTTTACCGCGTTCAAAGTCGAACTAGAAAAAGATGGAAAGGCATACAAAAAAAAAGTGTAGTGAGAGACATGGGCATTGTCTCCAGTTCCCTCATTGTTAACCGGGGACGACTGCGACCGTGTCGGGGCCAAATTGAAAGTAACGAAGCGCACAAAGAGGGCGGGAGAAATAAGGCACAAAACACAGGCTGAAGCCGTCGTCGTCGTCGCCAAGAAACTGGCAATTGCAGTAGAGGTTTCCTCGGAGCCAAATGTCTCCCCAGGGTGTCCAAAATGCTAATGGGGGAGATCCGGTTCGACGAATTCTCTTACTTCCCGAAAAGTTCCGATCGCGTTCAAGGCGCGCGCGCACGCTAAAATTGAAACGACCAAGTTGCGTGCTGCGCGCACCAACTTTAAGAAGCCGACAGACACTCTTGTTCGACTCGTTCCTTAATTCCGCCCTTTTTTTGTTGTGTGTGTCCGTGTGCGTGTGTGTGTGTGTGTGTGTGTGGCGGCTTTGAGGAATGAATTAGGGTTCATGTAGATTTCGTTTTTGTTTTCCTCGTTTCACTCGAGTCGGAAAATTGGAGGCTTATTGTGAGCGCCGTTTCGTCTCAAGCTTTTATGATTTCCTTGAAGCTTGGAAGGAGAAGCGTGACATGGCCCCAGTGGTGCGGATTATTGGCGCCGAGGTCTTTCGGTGGCGCCCTCTTAGGATTTTCGTGCGTATCGTCACAACCAGGATTTGCCTCGCCCTGATTGGCAGGATTCGCCTCTGAACCGGCGATTGGGCAGGCACTGTCAGTATACGTGAAGCTTTGGTTTGGCCAATCGCGAACTCCGACCACAGCGACGCTTTTGGCCGCTAATAACTAATCTGTAAAGAAGCCTGCCGGCCCGTCTTTTACTTGACTGTTTTTGACCTAGTGGGACCGAGTAAGTGCCGTTGGCAACGAGATATTCCGGTTTGAAACCGGATAAAAGCTCACCGGACAAAAGCTCACCCGTTTTTTCACCGACCCGGACAAATGCTCCCCTCATTTATTGGGCTACCATGGGCGAAACACCGGGTGGGATAAAGTGCGGATGAGATGGACATCGCACTCTTTCTTACGAGAACTGGCATCCCATCCTATGGAAAGGTGTCGACAGATGAGCCATACCAGGCAGAGAAGCAACGATTTGGTACCAAAATATAGATCACTGAAACTTAGTGGAGCTGATACAATCAAGCTTGCTTGACTCAAGGTAAGTCGGAGTACCCTGGTGCCACGTCCAAGAAACTTCGTTAACCGACGTTTTTGAACCCAAAGAGTGACCGAAGATGAGAAGTCTACCTTTGGTGACCTCGCTTTTTTATTGTGCATATGTCACGTTAAACGCTCACATAAAGGTTAGGCGGAATGTTTCTTCATTACTAATGCATGGTTTTTTTTGGGGGGTTCAGGGTAATATTTGATGTGAGTGGCTAAACAAATTGAATTGTTTCCGTCGTTGTGCTTCATAAATGTGTTTGAAATCAAGGATTAGTTCAGGGTAATGTGAAAGGAAAACTAAAGCAAAGCTGTATTATACAAACCATCACATTGCTAATTAAAGAAAGGTATATATATAAATATATTTCTTTTTTCTTTTTTTTGAAGGAACGGGAGTTAGATTTTTTAGACAAATACAAGACAGATGACTACTTTAGAAAGCTGTGCGGGATTTTGGATAGACTGGCGTTCCTTCCACCACAGCTTCTGCCGAAGGACAAAACTACATCAAGGGAAAGTCTACCGGTGACATCGGCGACCTGCTGGACTACTTTAATTGCACGTATGTCAACGTCCCCTTCCGTGATACTTTTGCTCCTTATGCGGCAGCACCCAGAGTAAATTCTTCCCTTTGCCTGACTGTGCGCCGAAGGGGTGTAGGAAAAAATGTCCCCGGAAAAAATGTCACCTGGAAGAAAAGTCCCCGGACAAAATGTCCCCGGATAAAAAGGCCCCGGGTGGAAAGTAGGAAAAAATGTCCTCAAAAGATTTTCTATCTCTGGGTTTCCCTGATCCTCATGGCCTTCGGACGGTCCGGTCACATGTCCTTGAAAAAAGAGGCACCGTGTTGCAAGTAGGAAAAAACGGCCCCAACAAATACGGAAATATACGATTCCGCGAAGTACACATCGCGACACTGTTAGCGCGAACACGACATCGGCGTATTTTCACATTTTACTTAGAAAGGGTATTGGTGGGAACGAAATTTTACCGTCTGGATTATATCCCCAAATAAGCACTTTCAGTACCTATAATAACTTTGATGACAATTAACACTTCGTTTCTATGAAAAAAAGATTCAAAACAAAAGACCAAAAAAAAGCTAGCAATCGCTTGTTCGTGCTAAGTGTCGCGCTTTTTACCTATTTGGAAATGATACGCAAGTACCTCTCAAATTTCCCCAAACACAATAATTTGGTTTTGGCTGGAAGTGTTATAAATGTTTGTTTCACAATGAAAAACAATCAAGAACAGTTAAGATGCAATGTTACAAAATCAGGATTGAAAGGACAGACTCTAGATTCATACACAAAGTCAAAAGCGGATCATACGGCAGTGGAAAAAATGTCCCTTTGGGGACATTTTTCCTACGTTCCACCTGGGGCCTTTTTTTCCGGGGACATATTTTCCGGAGACTTTTTTTCCGGGGACTTTTTTCGGGGACGTTTCTTCCGGAACCCGCGCCAAAGACGACCGGAGTTTCCCTTGAACAGTGAAATATGTACGACGCCACTCTTCAAGATAAAGAGCAGACGAACAACACCTGCGAAGGAAGGAATTCCGGGATCCAGACAGCTTGTCGGGCACGCCCATCCAGGCGTCTGGAGGCTAATTGAATGGCAACAGCAAGATCAGGCGCTCTTTGCCACAGCACTGACACAAGCCGGGAGAGGTGATCCCTCAGTGACGCGGGTGTGAAAAACCACTCAGCGCCTAGAAAATCGTCTGAAAAATATTTGCGAGGGGTTCCAGATACACAGATCTACCAAGACAACTAGAGGGAGTAGGGAACCGCATTCGCTTCTTACAAATCGATAAATAAACTTGTTTCCACACTAATCAACAAACCATGCGCCTGTCCGATTTAATTTATCGTAGCATTTCATGTCGTACGCATGCACCTACGTTGTCCGCACTCGTGTTAAGACCAACGTGCATTTTTCTCCCGGTGTGATTTTGTCCGGGTCTGTGAAAAATAAATGAGCTTTTGTCCGGTGAGCTTCTGTCCGGTGAGCTTTTTTCCGGTGAGCTTTTGTCCGGGATTCATTCCGGTGACCCCTTCTGTGATTCGCGCCCATGACGACGCGACAAAGACTTCAAACTTGCGAATGACATGTTCCATAAATTGTGTAAAAGAGTAAAATTAAAGTTCGGAGTCATCCCGTTCCTAAACCAACGCTGTCGACGTTGGCAGTCTGACATTGCCACCTTTTATTTTTCGTCAATGAAAGCACAATTAAGAAAACTGAAGATGGTTTAGTGAATGTTTGGTCAATCTCGAAAGGCTACACAGCGACGCTTTTTGTCTCGCGCGTCGCTAAAAACATTCAAAGTTTTTCGTGGTTGCGTATTTGACAGCACGTAACAGATGAATACCTGCGTCAAGGATTTACTATTACACGGAACACATGAAAGCCTGCGTCTCAGAGTTACTATTGTTCCTACGTCTCAGGGTTACTGTTGTTCCTACGTCTCAGGGTTACTATTGATGTCATTCAGCAGCTCGCCTGCGTTTTATACCTTTATTCGCTGCAGACAAACCAGAATAGTGCCTTCAAGTTTTACTTCAATCGACATTGATCTGAGCGAGCAATGTAAAAACGTTCATTCGTAGAAAACGTACTCGGGGGTGTTTGTTTTTATTTTTTATTTATTATATGTTACCCCGCAGCGCCAAGAGGCATTATTGCAGGGGGGGGGGGGGGTGTGAGGATACATTTTCACAAGAATTACAGTCGTCAAATACAGAAACACACGGAAAAAAACAAACAAGTTCGCAAACAAATCTAAAAAATAAAAATAAAATATGTTGCAAAATTATATCACTTTAACAAATGGATCCACAATGGTATTAAGCTTTAGCCACCAATATAATTTTTCGTACAAGTAAAGGTATGAAGATACAAAGCACAGTGTTACAAACCAAGCATTTTGAATACACATTCACAAAGAGAAAATTCACTTTGCTTATTCCCAGCTATCACGTGACAGTTTATCAAAAAAATTATCAGACGATGGAATTGAAATAGTTTCCTCTGGCAATTCGTTCCATTGTTTAACGGTATGGGGGAAAAATGAGAATTTAAATATATTAGTCCTAGCTGAAAATTCTCTAATTTTTTTGGAATGATCTAATCTGCGTGACACAAAGTGTGGCGGTTCAATGAATTTAGTTTTATCCAGTCCTGTTTGATCATGATAGAGCCTATGTAAAAATTTTAAACGGAGGCGGCGTCTTCTAGAGTTCAGAGGTTCCCAGTCTAATTCACGTTTTAGGGCAGTAACACTTTGTTTGAAATTGTAATTTTTTGTAACGAACCTAGCAGCTTTGCTCTGAATTTGTTCAATTTTCTGTTCTAGATAGCGTTCTTTAGGGTCCCAGAGCACGCAAGCGTATTCTAAAATAGGCCTCACATTAGAGAGAAAAAGGGTGTTTTTTAAATTGGAAGGACAATCGTGAAAATTCCTCCTCAAGAAATTTAGCACACGGTTAGCTTTGACCGTCATGTAGTCTACATGCGCGCTCCACGATAGGTTTTCCGAAAACTGAACGCCTAAATATTTTACTTTGTCCACCTTTTGTAGTGGGGCGCCATCAATTGAATAGCTAAAAGAAACAGGTTGTCGTTTTCTGGTAAATGTTATATGATTGCATTTGGGAATATTTAAATTCATTTTCCATATTTCGCACCATCTTGTAAGGCGATCAATATCTTCCTGTAGCTCTAGACCGTCTGAATATGTCTTTATTTTGCGGTATAAGACGCAATCGTCTGCATAAAGACGAATGCTTGACGTAATGTCTGTAGAAATGTCATTGATATATATTAGGAATAAAAGCGGACCTAGCACTGATCCTTGGGGGACCCCTGATTTTACTTCTAAATACGACGACGTTTTTCCGTTAACTAAAACAGCCTGTCTTCTATTTGTAAGATAATCAGTAAGCCAGTTAATAATATTTTCAGGGATATTCAAAAATTTTAATTTGTATAGGATCAATTTATGGGGGACCTTGTCAAAGGCTTTTTGAAAATCTAAGAAAACGCAGTCTACTTGCACGCCTTTATCAAAAAAAGAAGAAATGTCGTGATAAAAGTCGATCAGCTGGGTATCGCACGATAAACCACTTCGGAAGCCATGTTGATAAGGAATAAAAAAGTTGTTTCTGTCGAGATGTTTTATCAGGTGGCTGTAGATTATATGTTCTAATACTTTCGAGCACACACAAAGAAGAGAGATTGGTCTATAGTTTTCTACCCTATTTTTTTACCGCTTTTGTGGGCAGGAACAACGTGAGCTGTTTTCCATTCACTTGGTAATTTACCACTTGATAATGAGTTAGCAAATATTACATATAAAAAATTAGACAAAATGCCGGAACACTCTTTTAATATGCGGCCTGGTATACCGTCAGGCCCAGTGGCCTTGTGAGAGTCAACATTGTTTAGTAAATTAAGAATTCCATCTTGACAGAGTTCAATATCCAACATACTGTCCTCTAAAGTCTCAAAAATTAGAGAAGGGTTATTCACTATAGGAGGCGAGAATATAGATTCAAAATAGCTATTAAAAAGGCTTGCTTTTTCAGCCTCATTATCTATCATCCGACCTGAGTCATTGATAGTTGGAATTCCTGGCTCATCTTTTTTCGAACTTTTCACGTACCTCCAAAGTTCCTTCGGATTTCGTTTGAACTTATCATCAAGAGATGCTAGAAACTCATTCTTGTAGTGTGTCGCTTTGCTTTTAAAAAACGCTGTAAGTTCCTTTAGACGGACCAGGAGGCTCTGTTTTCCATTTTGTCTATATCTAGAATACACACGTCTTTTTTTCTTAATGATTGTTCGTAGTTCTTTATTTATCCAAGGCTTGTCTTTGCGTTTTCTTCCGGTTATAACTTTTGAAGGAATATGGATTTCAATTAATTCTTTTAATTTATTTTTGAACATATCCCATAGCATTTCCACATCAGAGTGGTAGCTGAATTCTTTGAAATCTTGGAAATAATCAAAAAGTTTGTCAGCTAAAGCGGAATAGTTCCCTTGATCGTAAAAATAAATTTTCCTTTGCGTTTTTCTTACGGTTTTTCTTTTGCGCATTTTATTTTCCCAACTACCGCCTCGTGATCGCTGATACCGGGAACAACAGAAATAGAAGAGATAACAGAACGTTCACTGCTAAAGATTAGGTCTAGCGTACTGTCCCTCCTGTGGTCTAAGCGTGTAGGAAATGTAACGTGTTGGTATAAAGAAAAGCTTAAGGCAAATTCAATAAAGGTCTTGTAAGGTGTGGATAAGTTTGTACTGATCGGTAAGCCATCAACCCAGTTAACATCAGGATAGTTAAAGTCGCCTCCCAGTACAAGGTAGTCGTAAGAAATTGTTGAAAGAGCATTTGTTAAAGAAAGAATGGAATCGTCGCCAGACGCAGGCGGTCTGTAGAATGAACCGACTGTGAGGAAGTGGCCATTTTGAAGCGACACCTTACACCAAACAGACTCAAATGAAAATTGCGAAAAGTCAATCGCGGTGCTTTGCAGACTGTTATGAGTCAGCAGGAATACTCCTCCACCATGCCCATTTCTGTCTCGCCGATAAGCAGTATAGTCAGGTGGAAAAACTTCTGCACTTTTAATTGAGTCATCAAGCCATGACTCTGTACCCATTACAATACTGGGCCTTGTCAGATTAACAAGCTCTGCTAAGTCATCAATTTTATTTTTTACACTACGGCAATTCACGAGAAGTACATCGAGTTCATTCACAGTTATGGTCTTTTTGAGGGCAGCCCGTGGAATTTGTACTGGTTGCTAGATTGTTTTCTCTTTTACCCTCTGTTCATTGTTGTCATAGTAAAATACTTTGTTTCCAATAATTAGTCTGTTGTAGCGTAGTTTAAATTGACTATTTTGTGTCCTGGCAAATCCCAGAAGCTTGCTTCTTTCATGACGCACGTTCACAGAAAAGTCCTCGCCGACAGATATTCCGCTGTTTTTTAGTTTGGGCGTTTGCGATAGTATAGTTTGTTTTGTTTTGAACGAGGAAAGATTTACTATGATTGGCCTGGACCTCTCTGCATTGTGTCTCCCCAGTCGGTGAGCGCGTTCCACATGTGAAGGGTCAATTTTGATGCCTAGCACTGTTTCGCAGAGCTGCAGAACTTTTGTTTCGGACGTTGCCCATGTTTCATTTGCATCCTCGGCAACACCATAAAAGATTAGATTATTTCTCCGATAGCGATTTTCTAGGTCATCATGACTGTTTGCCAGCTGGTTTAACTGCTC
This sequence comes from Ixodes ricinus, assembly GCA_037355805.1. Lineage (NCBI taxonomy): Eukaryota > Metazoa > Arthropoda > Arachnida > Ixodida > Ixodidae > Ixodes > Ixodes ricinus. The sequence continues at coordinate 14,070 of JAZHYW010001099.1, read as the reverse complement.
GGTAAGTTCCGTGGATGCAACTTGTATTTGCTGCACTTTAGTCTCAAGCGATTTCAGTGAAGTAACGTCCTTTTGAAGCGATTCTAGTGTTGAAAACACAGATGTAAGTTTTTCTTCGACCGATGTCTGTGTTTGCTTGATTGCCGCCATTTCAGTCAAAATTACGTCTTGGTTTTTGTGTATACCCGGTAGTAGCTCCAAGACTTCTAGTATTCTCTTAGTTTGCTCTTGAGTGAACGGGCCAGGGTTCACTTCTACATTGCCAGAAAGTAGCAGCATTATCCTTATTACTATGGATGCTGCGTAGCACAATACACAAGTGACGTAGGCACCGTACGCTTCAAAATGACAAAGCACAAAGACAAAAGCAAAGGGGCTCGGCACCGACAAGTAACGTCTAACACTGTGATGATCAACAGGTTTGTAAACAAGACCAACCTGGATGAAAATTTGACGTAAGCGACTTGCTTGTGACATGTCGGTACCGGGCCCCTCGCTGGAAGTGCCGGGCAGCGGCTTTTGTAGCTTCTGGTTATCTGGCGCAAGCCGTGGTTGCCAGGCTGTGCCGTCGAATCTGGACGTATCCAGCGGCGGTAGGATCAGGGGGCGTACGGCAGCTGAAGTGACGCCAAGGCTCCGATGGGTAGTGGCAGATTATCGACTCGTTGATAGGGCTTTGTGTGGATCGTCCAGGCAATGACGAGCACCTGGATGAAAATTTGACGTAAGCGACTTGCTTGTGACATGTCGGTACCGGGCCCCTGTTATGGGCGCCGATGTTAGTAGTCGAATGACAAAATGCCTTTGTACGCCATAGGCATCCGCATAATTTGAAGAATGTTAACCTGAAGCTACTCGGAAACACCTGAGTAAGTTAACATTTCTGTACGGTAATTTTGAGGCACATAACTCGCCCGCGCGTAATCATAGTCCTCTGGCGCTGCTCACTCCAGTTGGAACAATTCCAGGTCTCAAGGTGTACGTTTAATTGATTTAAATATTACGTAGCATCAAGGGGCAGCACCTCCTAAATTGCACGAAACAACCCGATTTTTGGGAGTATTAGTGGCCTTTTTTTTTTGTTTACCGTGAAACGCAGAAAAACTGAGTTTCTGCTTCATGATCATCGCATCCCGCTCATTCGATTGGTCTTCATAATTCATTAATACGCCCTGCGGGGTTGTTCAATATTCAGTAACGACGAGTACACTTCCCGACGCATTATCACAATAATAACTAGCCGTGCTTGCAACACAACAACGAGAGAGTGTAAAAAAAAAGAGCCAAAAGCAAGAGAGAAGGCAGCTTTCAAAGCTGCGCGTTCGTTATTGAAGTCCCCTCCGCGTGGAAAATTGGTAACGCCATTAGACCAAACACTAGCGTCACCCTTCGCAGCACACGATTTCGGCGTCGCCCTGAGGGGCTAGTTCAAAGAGGCGGAGAGAAAGAGAGAGAGAGAGAAGGGAGGGAAGGATGGTCGGTAAGGAGAGAGAGATAGAGAGAAAGTAAGCTAACCGCGTGGTTCGGCGCCGGGAAAGCCCAAGGGGCGAGAGGGGAGCGCCGCTAACGAACATTTTCGTAATTAACCTGTTCAACCACGTGGAAATTATAAAATGCGCGAATATTGCCGCAGCCGCCGGTCCGGGCCTGCCCGCCCTACCGGACAAGCCATTTCAGAGGTGAGCGACGCTAAGCGGGGCCTCCCCTACCGTTGGTGTTAGCGTCTGAAGCATTCGAGCTTCGTCCATATTTTTGTTTTTGTTTTTTGAAGCCACGCTCAGAGAAGGGAGAGGGTAACGGAGGGGCGGTCATTACATGCACGACGGTTCCCTCGTTGGAACAAGTTGGCACTTAGCTCTGTGCGGTAACTCGTTTGTCTTGAAGTTGGCCGAGTTTGGGGAAAACATCGATTAGTAGACGGATGAGAAGACTAGACCGCGGGGCACGGTTCTCCGCAACAGTGTACCGAGAGTATACCTGGTCGGTAATTCTACGTCCGGCTTCACATACTCATCGTAAATGCACCGGCAGGTTCAAAAGCCGGCATTACTTCATTTCTTTTTTTTTGTAAATTGCGTGCATTGCATGTACGCTTGTACACGAGGACGCAATTCACGGATTTGCACTTTCACACTCCGCATCACGCAGTAGTGATACACATGTGATCGCGTACCACTACCGCGTGATGCACTTTATGGAGACCCCAGGCTCGCACTGGTACCGCTATGGCGAAATGTCTCGTCCACGAGCAGAAATATTAGATTCTCACTGGAGCTGACTATATCTGCCCGCTACCAAAACAAACACACAACACGCATCGACCTCGATTAACTCCACCTGGAATACGCAGATCTCGTACACTACACTCAGTTTCACTTTAAGTTTGACCGCCGTCGACCATTCGATCCGATGGAGCGAATCAAGCGGTTCCAAATGTGCCTCGTCACGCTTCTCGTTGACTTTGTGGGTTTGAATCATCGGTTATACCAATCACGTAAAAAACCAATAAACCAAGACCGCGGCCATTAACTGCGGGATTGGTATAGTCGCTGATATGGTAAAGGCACAAAGGCGATGAGCGTCAAGACGATGCCCTTTTTGGCGCTGCTGGCTATGCCGAGCCAGCACCACCTAGAATCATCAAAGCCTCGCGAACAGCCTCCTTTGGCTCCATGGATTGTCATCACGCTAGAGTGACACAAACTCGGCACTTGGGCTCGAGTCCGTCGCTGAGCGTCCTTCGACGCGTTGATCGGACATGGTGTCTAGCCGTATATGCTGTTACGGCGCTCACGTCCAATCTGTGTCTGCGCTCGCGAGCACACTGTGGTGACGTCAATATTTCTAGTGCGCGGGATCCGACTGTTCTAAGCGGTGTTGTTGCCTGACCACTTCGATCGCTAACGTTCCCCGTTTTCATCCAAAGGTTCCCTAATGACCCAAGTTCCCGCTGAAGTGGTAAAGTTTCGTATACGTCGTTCACCTCTACAACTGAGTTGCACGAATACCGGTCTATTGCTTAGACTGGTTGTCCCGTGTAAGTGTAAACCGGAGTACGCTAATTACGTCATCGAGCACACCTAGGAAACGTGACATGGCATTATTATGTTGTAATGATAACAAAAAAGATGAATCTAGAACTGAAAATGAACGATTCATGATGTGAACCTCTGGCTGTAACTAAAACAGAAAGGTAACACACGTCCTACACTGGCGATGGAAGGACGACTTACGCCGAACCAGCGCGTTACCGCTGCATTTATACGCACGATACATTCAGTGAGGTTCCGAATCAGAACACAGGACGACGACCGAGAATGGACCGCAACTTTCCAGAATAGCTAAAAATGGCTGAGCGGTGTTTAAGTTCGGTTATTCCGCGTGGCAACCAGGTGCGCCCCAACCCTGCCAAGCCCGCGGCAATATCGCATATTCGCTCGTACATCTCTAGTTCTAAACTCATCTCATAAAACATAAAGCACGAGTAATAGCTTTCTGACGTAGAAACAGTGTACCTCTATACATGTTTTTTACTGCAATAGCAGTTAGTGGGACGCTCAGCGGTTTTCGCGCCGTCGACCGCGCTCCATATCGACGCGGGCAATCTTCGGCACTCCGCCAAAAGATTCCACATTGACGTCCCGCCGCGCATCACGTCACCTGTTACAACGTTGCCTGTTACCCGGCGGTAGCTGACACCATGAAGTGACATTATCATGTCAAGTCACGTTGCACAGTGGCACCACGCGACTTATAATGACGTCAGGTGACACCGTGAGTCACGTGATGTCGTGACGTCACGTGACAATACGTCCTCACTTGACACCATGACAGCACGTAGAAATATAAACATGAGACTGCGGATAATGGAAATAATAAAAACAAACCGTCTCCGCTAATTACGCCAGAAAGGTTCTCAGGCGATAAAATGAATAAAGGTAGGTGGGTGTTAAGCCGGCGAAACCACGCGAGTGAAATTAGGCGGAGCTAGAAGCTTGAAACTTGAGAGCGAGATTTGGAAGTGTTCTTCAGTGACCACAAGGCGGTGTAATTTTGTGTTCAATAATATTGCATAAGACGTTCAGGCAGCCACACCAACGACAGGGAACGGTTCATGCATACACATGCAGTTTCGTCGTTCCCTGAATTTCAAACTTGGGCGCGCGATTTTCGAAGTGTTCTTCGATTAATACAAGGCAGACCAAGTTTGTGTCTAATAAAGCTATTAGAGCGGAGGAGCTCTTAGGCGTCCGTTTCCCGGTTGAGCAGCGTCGCCGTCCACGTCGGCGTAACCGCGTGTTGCATTATGGGACATTTCCCATAATAACGTCACGTGTGACGTCAGGAGAGTAAAATTGTCTCGCTAAATATTGCGGGAAAATTTGTCCGGTGTATTCAGCGGGAAAATTTCCCTGCTAAATGTAGCGAAAATGTTTACCCGCCAAATTGAAAGGAAAAATATTACCCTCGTGATGTCATACGTGACATCACATGACGTCACATGTGACGCCACTTCAACATGGGAAATTGTTCTGCTAAATTTAGCGAAAAATTTAACCCCATAAGTATTTAGCGGAAAAAGTTCACCCTCGCGACGTCACACGTGACGTCAGGTGTGATGTCACGTGAATGAATGTGGCGTCACGTGAAATTTAGTGGAAAAACTTTTCCGTTAAATTTAGCGGAAAAATTTCTCCGCTAACTTTAGCGAGGAAATTGACATCACGTGACCTTAACACCAATTCATTTTCCCCACTAAATTTAGTGAAAAACGTTCTGGTAAATTTTCCGCTAAATTTGGCGGAAAAATAGTTGGTAAATTTTATGCTACATTTAGTTGGAATATTTCCCCGCTAAATTTAGCGGGAAATATAGCAAAAATTTCCCGCTAAATTGGAGGGAGGAGGGGAAGGAGAGCAGGGGCATACCCTCGCCTCCTCCTCCTCAAGAACTGCGCCCTGATTCGGCATTACAGAGAATTGAAAACGTCTTTCATTTTTTAACAGGTTCACAAAATGCTCTCTACTTAATAAATCTTCATTGGTCTCAAAACGCGAAGAAATTTTCGTTCGGTGTGTTACGCAGTTTAGTACGAAACGTAAATGCAAACTCTATGGAGCGCGCTCGCACCTTTACCATTCATTCAATCCATCTGCTCGAAAATGACACCCTGGGGCTCTGAAGTCAAACCACAGTTGATGCAGTATTTCACCTTACGGATAGCGTAAGTATTTACCAATGTTTTTTGATAGGTCTTACTTAATGCCTCCGGGCCCTGAGAGTATAATAAATGAAATGAAATGAAATGCTAGTTCTAAACAAGCCATGTAAGCTACACTAATCCGGTCCATGCTAATGGTCATGATAAGATGAATAATTAACTATATTTTTGTCAATTAACTTTTTAAGCAGTGAAAATAAAAATGTCCTTTGAACTAGAAACTTCCTAAACGTCATTAAAAAAAAAAGACGGTTAGAATTTTCTGTAATGCCGAATTAGAGAGCAGCTTTTGCGGAGGAGGAGAGGAGGGTACGGAGGGGAGGGAATGCCGCTCCTCGCCTTCCGTAGCCTCCCCTCTTCCTCTCCTGCTCCCCTCCCATTTAGCACAATATTTCCGCTTAATTTCCCTCTAAATTTGGCAGGAAATATAGCAACATTTTTCTGCTAAATTTAGAGGGAAATATAGTGGAAACTTCCCCTAAATTTAGCTGAAAAACTGAATTGTGGTGAGGTCACGGGATGTGAGTTATCCCGCTAAATTTAGCGGGAAAATATTTCCACTAAATTCAGCGGAAAAGTATTTCCACTAAATTTCACGTGACGTGAAATTTATTCATGTGACGTCACGTGTGACGTCACGAGTGTAAAAGTTTCCCGCTAAATATTACAGAAAATCTTTGCGCTGAATTTAGCGGGACCCCGCTAAATTTAGCGCAAAAGTTTACCCGAATTGAGTGACGTCACGAGGGTAAAATTTTCCGGCTAAATTTAGTAAGAAACTTTCTGCTAAATTTAGCGTGAAAATGTTCCCACTAAATTTAGCGGAACAATTTCCCGCCAAGTTTAGCAGAAAAATTTACCCTCCTGACGTCGCACTTGACGTCACGTTTGACGTCACGAGGGTAAAATATCCCGCTAATTTTTGCGGGAAATGTTTCCGCTACAATAAAATGGAAAATTTAGCGGAAAAGTTTTTCCGCCAAATTTAGCGGGAAATGTTTACCCTCGTGACGTCACGTTTGACGTCATTATGGAAAACGTCCCATAATGCAACGCGCGGTAACGCCGACGGCGATGGCGACGCCCCTCAACCCGGAAACGGGCGCCTAAACAGTGCGCTCTAAAAGATACACTAAATCAGTAAATTTTAGAACGACATGGAGCGCTTGGAAAGCAGAGTATAGTGCGCTAAAGGTTTCGCTCGTGCAACAGGCGCAAAGCTGGCGCTGCAGAAACTGATGATGATAAAAGACGAAAAAATCGCACTGGCGCGTTATTTGGCGCCCGTAGCCTTGCGCTCAAAGCATGGGTGATAACTGTAGCTCAAGACCGCGCTTTTCAGGCGTATCAAGTATTTCTATAACTGACTGGTTTACTAGCTTTTAATCGCGCTCAGAAAGTTTATAAATGAAATCTATGTTTATCTTTACGAATTAAAAGGTTAACTAACACATTTTACCTAATTAATTGACTCAGCGTGACGATTAGCCCCCATAGTATATCGGCCTGGCTGTATAACTAAACAGCACAGATCCCGTTAGCGTAACTTTGACGGATTTCTTTTTTAACGGTCTCTAAATTGATAGAAAGAAAAAAAAATCTGTTAATGCCACGAACCACTAGATCTTCTAGCCGGGTGCCACGTTTGCGATTTATCTTCCCGACCACACGCCCTTGCTCCCCAAACTCGCAACAACAGGAAGTATTGGGGACAACGGGGACGCAATAGAAAAATCATTTGCGCGTGAAGATAGCGCCGCGAAACACTCTCCACGCCCAAAAGAAAGCCAGGGAACATCTGCGAAGAGGACGCAGCAACAAGAGAGGAGAAACAGGAAGACGGAGAAAGTGGGCCTAAAGAGGAGTGAAACGATGTTCGCGAAGATCCTCAAGTCAATCAGGGAACAGGCTCATTACTCGCGCTAGAGATTGGTATCCTTCGGTCTCGGAGAAAAGCACGGTCTTTAGGTCTCCCTGCAGATACCAGAACGCGGAAGGACGAAACAAAGCCCGGTCTTTCTCGAAGGCCGCGAGAAATAGATAAAGGAGGAGGAGCAGCCGAAGGGAAGGAGACGCCGCCGCTTCCAAAGAGGGAGCCATCTGAGATAACACGAGCGCATGGCTACGCCGAACTACAACATCGTGAACGATATGTATCTAGTAGAACAAAAGAGAAAGTAAGAAGATAAAAGAGAGAGAGAGAGAGTGCAGAAGGAAGAGATTGAGGGAGAAACGTGAAAGGGCTTCGCATGGCAGAATCGTGCGGGTGTAGCGACACTAGCAGCAACAGAAAAAGGAGGGGGGGGGATCTACGAGCTTCCATATAGAGCTAGGGAAAGAAAACAAAAAGAATGGGTTGGAAGGGACGGCAGGGGGATATAAGGCCGAGAGCTCAGAATGTTCTCAGCTCATTTCTTGGGGATCAGCGGACCAACTGGGCATGCTCGATGCGGAACAGATGCCACGGGGCCGGACCGTTTTCTTCTTCGTTCGGCTTCTTCCGCGCGCTTTCATGGTTGTCTTTCCCTACTGCCTAAACGTGGGCCCACTCCCTTATTGGGAAAACACGAGGCTTGACATGGAGGGAGGAACCAGGAATGCTGCTTGTTCAAGACAGGGAGAGGGAGAGAGGTTTGGGGAGGGAGGGCAAGCAGACGAGTGAGGGGAGGGGAAATGGGGACGAGTAGGGTTTGGCACGCACGCATACAATCATCCCCTTCATCCCTTGGCGATCTGCAGATCGAGTACGAGGAAACAAAAGAGCTGGCTGGGAAGGTGAACCCCCACGCGTTGTCGCGCTTTATTTTGCGTATGGGCGAGTGAGCATCTCTTCCACCTTTCGAGTTATTAACGTCCCAGGGAGCGTCTATATGTTTCATTTGTGCGTGACATATTTCTCGTTTCTTCTTTATTCTTTATTTCTGTGCAGGTTGGGCTTGTTATTTTTTATATATTTACCTTTTGGTTTTCGGTATTGACGCTTGTCCAGTCTTGGGTAAGTTACTTTTAAAAAGTAATTCGTTACAGTTACAGTTACTTTCAGAAAAAAGTAGCGAAGTTACCGTTACAGTTACCGCAACAAGAGAGTAACTCGTTACAGTTACAGTTACTTTTAAAAAGTAACGACGTTACTTTTCAGTTACTTTTCTATAACACGAGAAATTTAAGAAAAACTAGAAAACGCGCCTCACCTAGTTTTATTGCATAAAATAAAAAAGTACGCTTTTTACTTCATATTGTAACTTAGCAGCAGTTGCTTCTCGAAATTCATCGTCTGAAAGTTTCTCTCGTTTGATGGCGAACACGTCCCTGCCCTTGCTGAACAGACCCAGCGCAACAGGAGCAACGAGCAAACCCCGAGAAAACAGCAGTAAAGTTTCCTCTACTGTTGACACCACGCCGGAGTAGTGGCGCAAATCAAAATACGAAACATGCGCAGTGCCCTCCGTGTGTATTGTTGTTTCACGGTTGATTCACCCGATTAAAAAGCGTTTGCGTAGAAAAAGTACCGCAACATAGATAGTGCTTCAAGATACTAAGATGTAAGCGTTCAGTGACAAAGTACAAGCGCGCGCGTAAAGATAACTAGATTTTTTTCATCACATCTACGCGTGGCTATATTTGGGTCGTGACTCGCGAGAAAGAAAGTATTCACAAGTTTGTGCAAGGCCGACTTGACACTCGAAATGTCGGAACAGACAATTTGCACAAGTGCAAAGAATAGCTAGATTGTACTCGTTCAAGGATATATTTTTCATAAACTGGAAAGTAACGACAAAAGTAACGTCGTTACTTTCATCGTTACCTGAGAGAAAGTAATAGAACTACAGTTACAAGTTACATTTTTAAAAAGTAACTCGTTACAATTACAAGTTACCAAAAAAGTAACGAAGTTACAGTAACGCGTTACTAGTAACACGTTACTACCTAAGACTGCGCTTGTCCTGTTGTTGCAACATTCTACACTCAAAAAAAAAAATGCCTGCGCGTCTACTTACCCGCAAAACACTCAGAGAGCCAATCTCTGCGATCTACGAAACCAGCTCAGCGGATGATGAGGGGGAACATCCGTTTAGACTTAAAAATTAAGTCTGCGCAGTGGCATTACGCAATGCAAAGCGTCATGCTTGCATTGCGTGACGCTACAGCGCAGACTTAATTTTGATGTCTAAACAGATGTTCCGCCTCATCATTCGCTGAGCTGATTTCGTAGATCGCAGAGATTGGCTTTGGAGTGTTTTGCGGGTAAGTAGACGCGCAGACATTTCTTAGAGTGTATTGGATATGCTTCCACTGCCCGGCGGTCGCAGAGGCGCAGTTCTAGAAGAATCCTTATACTGGCTATAGTACTGATAGAAGTCGCAAAGTGGATAAAAAGGAAGCTCCAAATACTGCATTGGAATGTAGTTCCGAAAGAACATAAAAAATCCCCCCCCTCCCCCCAAGAAAAAAGAACAGTATAAAAGAGAAGCGCGTTTTTTGTGCAATTTGGTCTGATTTTATTTAAAAAAATCTTTGTATAACTAGCTTTTTTTTTTGGAACGCATAAAAATTTAAACAAAAAGTGTCCTAGCTTTTTTTGGTACACTGTCGTAAATATCTTACTTTTTATCACCCCTTTTGGAACGATTTTTTCTTGAAGATATAATAATATTGTAGATTAGTTTCAATGCAGTATCCTTGTGCAGAAACGCTTGCACTACGACTACAGTCTACTCTGAACGTCTTGAAAGACTCTGAGAGAATTGGTTAACATATACTTCCAGTGTTGCCTTCTTTGAATAATTTGTCAAAAGGCTGGAATAAAGGTACTCCCAGCGTATGCTTCCTTTATAATCAGCCGATCGGCCGAAGAAACCGGTAGTTGGGTGTGTTCGCGCAACACAGCTCCGAGTACGTGGAGCAAAAAAGCTCGCGCTGCAAAACTAAGGGATAATTGCTGGGTTTATTCTAAACGAGCATCGTACTGGCGGGTGGTTGTAAAGTCATTAGCGCGTGATCCCCGTTAAATAAAATAGGTCTGCAATCTTTGTGCACTGAAAACACGTAGTCATCAAGAGCTCCTGGGTTACAAACTCACCACGAGCTGATAAGGTCAAACAAGTAGACTAAGGCTTGGTTCTCGTGGTTTCGAATTTGAACCATAACTCGATCGAATCAAGATCTGACGACAATGATTGGGTAGAAGCGGACGTGAAAAGGAGGAATTGGTGCATGTGATTGGTTCTCTCATGGTTCAGTGCTCTTCGGTCGCATCCACGTAAACGCAGCCTATGGCCTGCTCTTTGAGTGTGTCTTTTGGACATTCGCTGTCACGCATTGAAAGCTAAAAAAAAAGAAAAAGCACTGGCAGCTTTGGCTTCTATCCTAGCTATTAGCCACAAGGGTATGATAGCAGGATACGGCGTACAAATTATACACGAGCATTATGTCATCACTCAGCTTGCACTCGGGTACTGTGGAAGTGTTTAACCATACTCGAATTACAAACATGCTCAGTGCAGATAACGGCATAGCCGGCTGCGCCTAGCTCACGTCCGCGCTTTTGTGAGAACCGTCGATGTTTTTGAGAGGGGGTATAACAATATCAATGGCACTTACACTTATCTGAACATCGCCTATTTACACTCATGGCTGTGCTGATTGTTTTGTATTTTCTTAATTTTATTTTACAATTGACACTTGAAGCCAAAAACAGAGCGAACGTCTTATATAATATGCCCCAAAGGACTAAAGAAGGTCAAACATTGCATTACTAACTACACGCAACTAGCAACGAACTAGTACATGAAACTTGTAAAACAAGAAATATATAAATAAGTAAAATATTTAGCTAGTGCCCGTGTGTCCGTCTGTTGGAGCACTTGCGTGCACGACCGCGGTCGTGCTTGCGTGGGGCGTCAGTGCGTGCGAGAGCTTTTATTAAAATACTAATTAAACCCAACCTCGCGACATCGGCACGCAGTAGATCTCATTATATTTGCCGTGCTTCAACATATAGGAGATCTTACAAGGTTCTCCCATTTACATAAGGTACTTGCTCGGCTCTGTACACCTCAACTTGACACCGTGACGTCGGCTTCGAAGCCGTCTAAAAACGCACCTTTCGTTGTCTGGTGAATCCCCCTGTTACATAACACCCTCCAGTGACATCAACCCGAGTTACGAAGTGATATCCATTACCCTTTTGTTCACAACCCCCACACACGCGCCCTCATTCTCCGTCGGCCAGCTCGACGGGAAACAACAGCTGCCGCGCCGTGTCCGAGGAAGTTACGTCAAAGCCTGCCGCAAATAACCACCTGGCACAGCGTCAACGAGACGCCGGGCATCGCCTCGAAACACTACACCCGCGATACCCGAGATCTGGCTGGCTCCTTCCCGCCATCTTGCCATGACCGCGCCTGCCGAATCCCGCGCAGGCGGTATCGGCGTGTCAGCCTCTTCTCCATCTTCCATCCTCCTCTTTCAGCGGTCCCTACACCAACGGCTCCCCTTCCTCACCCTCCTCTTCCTCCTCCTTCCCCGCATCCGCGAGTCGCTCGGATCAAGTTTCCTTTCGGTCTCAGTGTCCCTGTCCTTCGGTCCTGGGGTCACTAGAGCCCCAGGGACGTTCTCCTCTCTCTCTCCATCCCTCCTTTGCCTCTATCGCCTCCATCTTCCTCCGGAGTCCCAATAGGCACGGCATCGCATCTCGATCCCCACACCCTGTATTCGATGGAAAGCAAAGAGCCATGGGACAGGCTGGTAGGAAAGGCAAGACGACCAGCTCCATCTCTTTTTGCTGTTGTTTTCTGTTGGTGCTCCTTCGGGACCCCGGTTCTCCTTTCCTTTGACCCTCTATTCACTCTCTTTTTTCTTACTATGCTTTCTTGACATATTTTAAGCTCGATTTACTTGTGTACTTTTTGAAGTTTGGTCTGGTCTCCTTTCATTCGATCTGGCCGTGACGTTTTGTTCTCTATCTGTCGCCGGATTCCGGTAGTGGAAGTTGTGGCTGTCGCCGCGAGCGTATATTTATAGATCTGCCATGCTGTTTTTTTTGTGTGCTTGCTTTATATATATATATTTTTATTATTTTCGTGTCAGCGGCGCTCTTGCGAGCCATCATTTTACGTGAGTGGATTGCGAAGGATAAGAAATAAATTGAGTACACCTCTTATAATAAAAAAAATAAATAAATCTACAATCCCCACTGCTCGAAACAAAAGAGTGTCGACAGTCTGAAATTTACTTGAGGTATATATTCCTGGATCGGGTAATCCTGAAGAGTGAATGCCTATGGTTGGTTAAAGTGTGCTCTTTGTATGTATAAGCCAAACGCAGGTGAGCCAAAATACAAAATAAATAATACGTATTTTGTGGTGTGGGAATCCTGCCTTGCTGCGTGCACAAACAGGGGAACAACATAAAACAAGAATTTTGAAAAAAAAAGACCAGTTATTTACATGCTACGAACGAAAGGCTAGTGTAAATCTGGCTTCTCCGAGAAAACCGGCGTTTATTTCCCTAATTGTAGGTGTTGCTCGGTAGTTCATACTTTTTTCTCTAAAGGCCGTTCACACACTTGCGACCTCTTAGCACCGGGTGTCCTGGAACCTCTTAATATCTCTTACAACGAGGGGACACACTGGCGCCATCTATTGGGTAGCAGTGTAAACTTAATGGTCCGGCATATTTTCTATTTCTCTCGCGCATTATCCTTTCTTTCTTGGCTCGAAAAACATTTGTCAACGTTATAAACGAGCCTTTGTTATAGGTATTACGCACATTTGACCTCGGAAATCCCACAAAACCCCGCAAAACCTTCGCTCTTGTGAAATGCAGTTCCAGGGTCACCGCATAGATGGCGCCGCGACCCCGGTGGTGTTATGGCGGGGCTGTGGTGCATGTGGCCGGCGCCTGTCCTGCCGCAGGTCGATCGTGTTTTTTTGATACAGTGACGCACCCCGAATTGTCGTACGAAACCCAGCTTGCAATGTTTTTTGCCCCGATTGCCGTGGTGTAATGTTCCCCGACTCCAAATAAAAGATCCCCAAAGTCGCGCTCATACTGCTGGTATACATCATACAAAATTCAAGGAGTTCACACATGACGACAAAATTATCTGCGGACACCCCTCAAACTTGTTCGAATCATGTTTCCTTCATACATATGTATGTATACAGGGTGTTTCACGTAAGAGTAATAAAAATTCGTACAATTAGTGGATTCGAGGTAGACGGATAATTTTCTCGGGACCGCATTACACGTGGTGACGGACGTCAGAAAATTAGTTCGCAAATTAATTAACAACGAAGAATTAACTTTTTAATTGGTAAAAATATACATATGGTTTCAATTAAAAACTTGCTGAGCTTCATCAAAAATCACTACATCAGTAATTTTTGGAAATACTTTCAGCGCGTGAGGAGCGTAGTAGTGCGCTAGTGTTACCACTCGTGGAGCAGGAACAAGGCTGGGGCTGAAAGAATTGATATCAATATGTGTAATTGAATAACGTTGCCTCTGATGTGTTAGAAATACGACACGGAGTGCCCCAAGGGTCAATTTTAGGTCGTTTAGTAATTCTAGTTTCTGCTATCTATACGACAACTTTGCGAGACACCCGAAAATTAATCGTGATGCAGATGATACTGACGCAATTGTAATGTACAATCTAAATGTACACTAGGAACAATTCAAATATATAGCTGTTTCGAATATATAGCTGGTTGAAACGCAACAAACGACAGCTGAAAGCAAAAAAAAAAGATACAAATAAATACATGATTATTATTTTTATTAACACGCCAGATACATCTTCAATACGAATTACCTTTTAAAGAGTTTTATAGAACAGGCGATTG
>JAZHYW010001098.1:0-23734 GCA_037355805.1 Ixodes ricinus | reverse complement strand
GTAAGGGTGTGCACGTGCCGAAATAAAACCGGCCTCATTTTATTTCTGTCGCGAAGTTGCCTCTGTATCCCTTTAATTTTTCTTTGCCAGGCTTTCTGCCACCTCAGCCAGAGTGCCCTGAGGGACACCCGCTCTCTCCAGAAGCGCTACCTGCTTCTCGAAACTTTCTTGGGCACTGTGCCTGCAGGACTTCTTGATAGCCGCCTGTAGACACATAGAGGCAATGCTTCTTTTTACTATTATAGATTAGGCACACCCAGCAAACCACTGTTTTTGTCTGCCAGAAAGTCCCTTTGTTTGTTTACTTTTTTATTTATTTATTTATTGATACTACATCTCCGATTGGAGATTTATTTTGTAGGGGTGGGCAACAAACAATCATCACTGACAATACACTGAGAGAAAAATCATCTGAAAAATCAACAGGGTCAGCACTATGCATATTACAACATTCAAAATGTCAACACGTTCAGGTCCACGTACAAAAGGAAATTTAACATTATAATACATATCAGGTTTGCACAGCAGAGTCCACCGAGTGGAAAGCACAAAGAAAAATCCTAGGGTTATTATTGCTATTCTTGTCCAGCTCGCTTGCAACTTTGAATTATTTGCATTATCGATACAAAACAACACAAATATAAAACAACGAGCAAACGCCCTAATAAAACAAGAAAATATAAGACGAAATTGAACTATAAGAAAATAGTAAGCAATAAATTAGCTAAAACAATGAAACAACATTATACACTATGATAGCAAGAAGCAATAAGACAGCCAGAAACAACTAAACAGCAAGAAACAATAAGGTAATACTAAATAATACCGAGACAATACCAACGATTAAAGCGGAAACTAACAGGACAACGGAAAAATCTATAACAACGATAAGAATGGGTGTGGTGTTTAACGCCTTTTATTCCCATTACCGCTCTTTAAGGGTTTCAAAAATGAATGAATGAATGCATTGATTTGGTAAGAAGCAAGGGTCAACGAATTCTGGAGACCGAAGAGCTTGCATTTTACCGCATTACTATTGTTGGTTTTATGCATTGTTTTTCTCATGTAGCGCTAAGAACTACTGTGCTTGTACGATCAGCCGTGTAACTAATTCAAAAAGGGAATAAAGAGAATCATGGTTCCAAACTTCTTCAGCGACCGTTGGTTGCGATGGAATAACCGAACTATCTCGCATCTTAGCATCGTAGTGGTTTCTTCGAGGCCAATGCGAGGGGAGGGGAAAAGGGGGGGGGGGACTTGCGCGCGCGTGAATATTTTGTGAACTGGCAGCTGTTCCCAAGGAATTGGGCGCGGAAACTGTGGCCGTTTATTACACGTGGGAAACAGCTCGTGGTTTAAATGTTTACAATATGTATTCGCTACCTCGCACGCTACGCTGAACGATAAAACCATGCAACCATATGTATAGTGGAGCAAAGCAATATTTTCAAATATATATATATATATATAGCCAGAGATCCGTACTTGCGGAGTTGCTATGCTAGGAGTTTATTGTATGTATTACGACAGTTTCACCGAGAGGCTCGGCTTCGTCAGGAGATGGCATACATGTCATATATATATATATATATATATATGCGTTGTCGTTTTTTCCGACAATCAATACAAGGGTACAATGGGCTACTCCTCTGAAATATTTTCGGAGTGGTTGTTTGAATAGGATTCTGCATTTTACAGATCCTAGATATTATTCCTAACGTATATGTTTCAAGCCATGTCATAACGCTTATCACTTCTCAGTGTGGCAGGGGACACTTAATTGTCACCCTGAGTCTATTTTCGGACATTTTGTAGTGCTGCGTATTATGTAGAAGTTCTTTTGACAGCAGCCATGAAATCAATGTATATTTAAGCTATCACTTTTGCACCTAGCTTGCCCAATCACCCCGATGCCGCCTTGGATCTGCGCTTGAATTCGGACAATATTGCTGAAAAATAGCACATGAAATGGCAATTTTTATTGACAAATAAACAAAGAAACAGAGATCAATAAAGTTCTGCACAGGTTGCACGTTTGTTTCTTTTTCACCAATATTTGTTTCGTTATTTTGATCCCACTAATAAATTAAAGCACGTTTTACTGAAGCGTGTGTAATTCGGCTACATCAATATCCTATCCAAAACCAGCCCGCACGTAGTTGGCCAACTTATTGTTATTAGGTCGACAAATGAACACAATAACTACATTTCGGGCTATTTTTTATTCTTATATTTCTAATTTTTATTTGCGAATAACTCCTTGTACACGTAAATTTAGGAAAGAAGACATCGCGTAAACACAAAAATTGTGTTCCCAGATAACCGTTTCCGCATTAATTTAGGAGGTGCGCAAAATTGATTGCAGCGTTGCAGTAAGAACTTGAAATTATATTTAAAAAAGTCCTCTGCTCCTGCTTCCCCACAGAACACCTAACTTTATTTTACATATTTGTGAGTTCTCTAGAGAAAGTGGCCCCGAAACTCAGCGCTGAGAGCGGTGCTGGAGCGATGCCATTAGTCCTTTGCACCGGCTGGTGCGCATTCAAATCTCCTTTATCGCAGTGTGTTGCAACACACTTCGCACATTTAAAGTTTATTTCTCAACGTGAGTTTGGGCAACAGAGCCCTTCCTCCAAACATCTGCTATTAACTATTTGAACATTTTTATTATCCCCCTCAAGATCAATAGCTTTCCTCTCGTTGCCCATCAACTACTTTAATCTCCCTTGTCCGTACAGGTATTGTCTGCTGGAGTAATTCGGGCAGAATGCCATTGTATTCTTAAGCGATTTGGGGTAAGAACTGCAACAATACTTAAGAAACAAGCGAGCTGGTGGTGATTCATGGTAATAAAAGCCCGAGACTCAGGAACACAGAAGAAGACGAACACAACACAACACAACACAATGTTTGTTTAACCTGTTAATTATTTAGAAATTAATGAAAACTGATTTCTAGATACCTTATTCTAGTTATTCGAACTATTGAGCATGTGTGAACTCACACACGCTGTAGTGTTTACATTTGTTTATTAACTGACACTTTTAGTATAGCGTTGCTGGCTCTTGCGTGCGCAATACTCAAAAGTATAGCATACGCGAAAAACTACCTGCTCGGACCGATTTGAGTTGTGCGTTCCGTAACACAGTGCATTTAGTACACGCTGACGGGTGGATATCTCGCATACTCTCCTTGATTTGAGTGCTTCCTGCGCCACTATGCTCCTCAAAAATATATTGAAAATTAAAACGTTTCCAAACATTTTATTTCAAATTAAGCCAAGCCGCAGCTGCCTGGTCAACCGCGGTTTTCTGCGGGGTATACGGAAGCGAGTACAAGTGCGTGGCCAAATTCGATCACGCTGCCTCCGTCGATCAATCGTCCCGTGGAAACGGCACCTTTAATCAATGCTATTGTGGGAAGAAATTTATGACCTACTGATGTCTAGCGCACGACGACAACTTCGGCGATTCTTTGGACTTCGCCCGTCCGTCAGTGACGAACTGCGCGAAGAGTAAGGCTTAGCGGTAGGCAGATCGCAGCGTTCACGCACATTGCGAGCGGTGAATGTTTTCACTATGCACACCTTCAGCTGCATGGTAATCCGGTTCGACTGCGGTAGGTTCAGGAAAGAATCGCCGAGCTGAAAACCACGAAACTTTACGTAACACAGAACTTTGCAAACACCACGTCACCCATGCTGCGCCAGTCACGGGGAGGGCATGACGTCAGCCACGTAGCTTTCCCAAGCCATCCTCCCGTGTCGCTCGCCTCTTTCTCATCCTCCTCGCCAGTCCCCCTTTTTCAAATATCAACAACACGTGACCAGGGAATGGTACATGGTTGCGTCTACGGACTGAGTGGCACCAGGTTCTACCGTGGTTCTGTTAACGATCGCGGCAGCTGACTGCGCCTGCTGCCTTTTATTTGGTCGTGTAAAAATAAATTCAAGAAAATGTGTTTTGTTTTTTCTTTACACTCCGTTACCTTCATGCCAGTGGATAGCAGCGTTCTAACGATGTGCGTAACTTCATTCAGCTTGAGAAATGTGTTTTAAATCCCCCCCCCCCCAAAAAAAAAAAAAAGATATAAATACTTACGAATTTCGACAGCGATTACTTTTTGAACGACCGTGTGAAATATTTTGTGGATCGTTCACAGACACACAAGTTCATAAAACGGCGGGGGGTTGTTCTTGGTATGCATCGAAACCGACATTGAACCATGCAGTTGAGTTTCACTAGGGTGTTTTACGAATATATATCGTGACCAACGTTGGATCAACTCAATTTGACTTGGCAGGGGCACACCTGGCACGATTGTCGAAGTCATCAGATTTGAAGCGAACGAAACTTCACTTCGATGAACCCCACTCACTGTTGTCACAAAGGGCTGAAATTATTCGTTTGAGCAGGTCGGTGGCTTTCGGAAATCTAAGAGAACCGCTTATAAGTTCACGTTGCTGCGAAGTTCAGGACGTAATCCAAAGGGGAGTGCCGGTGAACGAAATTCGCAGCATTTGGTTTCTGCAGCCGTTCACTCTGCAAAGCCCCATCTTGGTCTCGGCAACGCCCCACACTTTCGCTGGCTTGTCCTCTCGTCGTGGTCCATCGTCCGCCCATCAGAGTCTCGCACTTCTCGCCGGTCTTGCCTTCACGCTGCTCTCGTTAAACCAGACGGTGCGAGCGCCGTACTCCGACGCGCGCAGGTGACACGTCGCGCACCGAGTCCGCTCCTCGAGTTTTGTTTGGTAACACCTTCCGGAGGCACGACGGACCGCGACGAGCAGATCGCGGTCCGTCAAAGTCACCTAACTCCACCCGACCGCGTTTTTTTTTCCTCCGGTACTCTTGCTTTTGAAGCAGACGACGACGACGACGAACTTGCGTGAACCCTTTGTCGTACGATTGTTTCGCACTTGTATCCCTTCAGCTCGATGTTCTGCGATTGAAGGTCGATTAGCCGGTATCACGAACGACAGTTCCGAAGTAGCAGCCCTAAGTCCGTCGCAACGTTCTTCCGTCGTGCTCCGCCATTGCATCGTCCAGCCCGCGGTACGTCGCCACATTGAAAATGACGTGTACATGTACTTCCCGTGATCTATGCAACAGCGCGGGTCAACAGAAATCGGTTTCCAGGATTCCAGCCCCCGACATCGCTCTAAGCGACTCCGTTTTAGTTTGACCTGTAAATATGTAAATATGTAAATAAATTAGTTGAAGGTGGATGCGCCCCCTTCAAGGGTTTTGAGCACAGATTCTCATCGTCCTCCTGCTGGAACTCGTTGGCCACTCAACAACTGCAATGTACATTTTTTAGACAGGCGTTAGCAAATTAGGCTTTCGTTGCTGATTACCTTTCAGTTATTTCTGTCCCTTTGCGGAACGCGATAATATAGCAGCCGATGTACTTCTTAACTCGTTTTATAATTTGATTTAAACTCTTGTTTAGAAGCGCGAGTCCTGCTGCACTGTACCAAACGGTTAGGAGGCGCCGACGAAAAGCGGCCTATCGTGGTTTAACGACTTTCCCCCTTCCCTTCTGCGAAAAAGCGCCCGCCAAATGCCGCGATTGCGTCCGCTAAGACGCACGTATAAATATGTCGAGAGTACGTCCTATGTAGGTCGGCCTTATAGGAAAAGTTAGGGGGACGGTCACATGCACGAGCGATATGGTTTGGGGTTCAGTTTCAAACGTACATATACTAGTTTTAAACTGGACGCAGTGTTAACACCAAATGACTCGGGGGTCGGTGGCCGAGTGGGCTAGCGCACACCAGCTCGGAGCACGTGGAGCGAAAGCTCGCGCTGCAGAACCCAGGGATCCTGGGCTCAATCCCCACCCCGGCCCGTTTCGATCTGGATGAGCATCGTACCGGCGTGCGGTCGTGTATCACTACTGCGTGGTGCACGTTAAAGACCCCATGCTAGCGATTGTACTGCACTGGCTAAATTTGCTCATCTACAGCGAGTGACTTGTCGACAACTTTGAAATGGCTGACCAACTACACGTTCTATAAATATCCACACAACCCCAAGTATAACAAATGACTCCATATAACCAAACCAGCAACTGCGGCAAGAACGCCTCCGCTTGTCCGCGTTTACTTGTACGTGACGCGTTACGAGTAACGCCTTTTTTTGCATCTGGTTACGGTTTGGTAACACGGTAACGCCCTCGTTCCTTTCTAAGAGAAGGAAGGATTAATGCATTTTGTGACTTTTTGATAGAGTAACGACTAACGATGTTTAGTTATGTCTGGAGGGGAACGTGTACAACCCAAGTTCTCAACCTGCTTTTCACCCTGGCCCGTGCCTTTAATTTTCGCGACAAGAAAACGCTAGGTAGACCATGAAAAGATGCGTACAAGGTATGTGAGTATGGTCACTGTTGTCCCTGATTGAAAGCTGTAAGAAGCGAGGGATTATTAGCGACGACGAATATTGCAGGTGGCTACTAGTTCATAAAACCGACAGATTCAAAGTAAGGATAAAATATTTAGTCACTCTCAAGCTGATGTAACGCGCTCCTTTTGAGTCGCAGTAATGAGTAACATGCTAGTTACTTTTCGAGTGCGCAAGGAGTAACGGTATTCAGTAACGGTATGCGACCGGGCACTCTATGGCTCCGTCGTCCAACTGCCAGGCTTTGTGAGTATAGAGGAGGCTATGGCTAGATTTCAGACGCCATGCTCTTCCCAGAAAAGGCACGCGGCACATGTCTCGAGCATTTCCACAACAATGAATGGCGCCACTTTTACCAGGATAAGAGCTTGGGATATGGTATTTTGTGGAGGAGTGGGGGGATTTTCGCGCAGGAGCACCTGCGCTGACAGGCACGGTCAGGGCCTCGTTAAACTTGAAACCAGTGGGTAAGGTCAAGCGAGTGTAGCACAAAAACGTAGCACGCAACAAAAGAAAAACGAAAAAGACACAATATTGCAGGGTTTATAAAGTGCGCTGTACTTTCAATCGCGTCCACCATGCGAATTTTAGAAATCGCCCTCTGGTTTTGCCTTTGTGAGTTATTAAGCTCAGGCCAGAGGCTATCGCACGAACCATCTGTTCGAAACCGGTCGCTTCTGAACACGGAGTGCTCCGCGTTCGCAAATGCCGCTGGCAGAGACCTATATTTTTGTATTTTTCTTCCACTGACCATGTATGATACCCGGGATAAAATAAACGCGGATCTAAGCAAATTATTTTCATATTTTTTTCTTTTAGTTTGAACGTTGCGTTACAAGTTACACAGAGTACATGCAGCAAACCACGACTTTGACCGCACCGAGGGTGGCCGAACGTGATTTCTTACTTTTACACACCGCAGCCCAGTATACAAAGATCGTAGTTCTCAGAAAGCGGTTATTGAAGTGGTCTATAGGGCAAGGCCAGATCTACCATTTCCTTGACACTGCGATATGTAGGACATTGCAGCATCGGTGAGGAAAAGCGGTCAAGAGTCAATCGGGAAGCAGCGGTCGCCGACTCATTCAGCAACATGCTGTTTGTAAACTGCCGCTGTCAGTTATTCTAGAGAGAAGTTCACTGGGAAAAAAATAAAGAGATCAACCATGCGGCATTGTGCTGGTGTGCTAATTGGTGCCGGGAAAAGGGGAGACGAATGAAGCAATAAAGAAGAATAAAATGTGCTCGAGTGCAAAAGTAAGAGAACGATATGACAGGAAAAACAAAACACGCATGAACACCACTTGAACAACAAATATACTCATAAAAACAAAACAAATATGAAAATAATACTGATATATATATATATATATATATATATATATATATATATATATATATATATATATATATATATATATATATATCAGTGTGTCGAACCGAAAAAAATCCGGGTTCGGTTACGGTTCAGGTTCAGGTAAATTTATTTTGTTCCGGTTCAGTTCCGGTTCGATTAATTCGATCCGCGAACCGGTTCGCTAACCGGTTCGGAAATTATAAATGACAAATTGCAACATCAAAATAAATTACAAATAAAACATCTGAAATCACCACATACGAAACGGGATACATCGTCGAAACTAGTAGTGCATAACGTTTATAAAAGCCTGTAGCCAATGCAAGCGGCAAACAACGACTGTCTGATGACAGGGCTGTCTGTCACGGGCGCTAACTCCAGCGTCTGCTGAGCGTTGGTTTGAGCGCACGCGCCCGCTTGAGTCCCATGACTACGCTGGGCAGGCGACGGAAGCAACAGAAGCTCGGCAGATCCTTTGTCAAATTCGAAAGTGCGCGCAGCTTCGCTTCTCCGCGAGCGACTAGGGTTTGTATCCCTGTTTTTTTCCCCGCATTTATCGAGTTTCCGGTACGAAAAAATACGGCATGTAAATCTTGACACTTCATAGCTCGATATACTCTGACCGGTGATTGGGGCAGCGAAGAGCAGATATAATTCATAAATGCTCATTTCAACTGTAAATAAAATTTCTTTCTCTCCCTCAAACATTATCAAACTCCACAGCCTTTTCTTTTCTCATTCCGATGGAAGCAAGCTTCAAGAACTCGCGCGTTCTAGAAACGTGTTATGAAATGAGCACACAGCAGCATTTAGGATTTACGAGATTGTAGAAAAATAAAATCCCGTGACGCGAATTTTTTTTTTATGCACACCCTTCCAATTTGCTTTTTTCCGTACAAGCTGCGACCAGCGCAATACTGGTTCCTATGTCAAGATTCATGGATGCAGCGTTTGTCAAGATTCATGGATGCAGCGTTTATATTCCTAAGACTGAGTGGAGAAGAAAAACATGTAAGCGAGGTGTGTGTCAGTTGACGGCACTTAAAAAACAAATGGCATCTGATAGCACATTCAATGTCAACAGCGCGTGGCCGAACCGTTTTGACATGAGCCGGTAACCGTTATTTTTTTTCCGGTTCAATTCCGGTTCGGGTTCATCGCGATAACAATATAACAGTTCGGGTTCGGGTTCAGTTCCGGAAAAAAATACCGGTTCGGTTCCGGTTCGACACCCTGATATATATATATATATATATATATATATATATATATATATATATATATATATATATATATATATATATATATATATATATATATATATATAACACTCTCGAAACAAGTATTTAGCTCTAATATATACCGGGTGTTTTTTTTATTCTTGTAAATTTGTTTTAAAGAAAGCTGCGAAAGCTAAACTTGTGCGGTTTGTGCGAGTGAGTTATACGCCCTGGGGACATTATGTGGGTTGCTAATCTTTGCGACAAGTCGGCTAATTAATTAAAATTGACTAATCAACTTTTTAGTTAGTGAAAATAGACATATGGTTGCAATTAGAAACTTGCTGAGCGTCGTCCATAAATCCTAAATCAGTAATTTTTAGAAAGACTTTCAGCGCGTGAGAAGCGCAGCAGCGCGCTGAAGTTACCGCTCGTGGAGCAGGTACAAGGCTGGGGCTAGATAAGAGCCGGAAAAATTGCGCGGGCGCCTTACCGAAACCGCTAGCCTTGTGCCTGCTCCACGACTGATAACTTCACTCTAAGAAAAAGGGGTGTAGGCGTTACACCCCTTGTCCCATATACGACACCCCAAAACTTCAGTTCGACGTACAGCGCGCTGACGTCGAACTGACTGCCCCAACTTTTGCGAGAGGGTTGATGACGGTGCGATATAACATATTAAACAGCTAAAGTACGTATCAAAGTCTACAGGAAAAAACACACAGGTTTTGCAGTTGAGCCTAGAAAACCCCGATAACTTTTTTTGCAGTCAGTCACACTTACATTAACTATTTTAATGAGTTGTACAACTCGGCTATCAAGCCGCTCGTGAAATTTGGTAGCGTCGGTACAACGTCAGTGCGCTGTACATCCAACTGAAGTTTTGGGGTGTCGTATATGTGACAAGGGGTGTAAGGTCTACACCCCTTTTTTTCAAGAGTGTTTAGTGCACTACTACGCTTCTCACGCGCTCAAAGTCTTTCTTAAAATTACTGATATTAGTGGTTTCGATGACGCTCAGCAAGTTTCTAATTGGAACTATATGTCTATTTTCATTATATTAAAAAGTTAATTAACGAATTTTAACTAATTAGCCGACTGATCGTTACGATTAGCCCACTCATACTATGTCTACCCTCGGCCGTATAACTCACCTGCACAGACCGCATTAAGTCTAGCTTTCATGGCTTCTTTTCTTTAAACAAATCTGCTAAGTTAATAAAAACACCTATATATATATATACTATGTATATAGCCGTGCTTACAAAGTTTTGTCTAGCCCGGTTGCTTCTAGAAAACTTAGTAAGGCACAAGTGACAAATTGAAATTGCTAAGTATCTGCAAACTAAGAAATATTCCCGTCGTGATAACTTGTATGTATCGCTCATTACCGGAGTTCATCATAAACAGGATGTTGCATAAGATATAGTGTTGATAAATGAAAAAATATATGTAAAGAAACTTCAGAGTGTGTTATACCGGTATGACGGTTTGATCACCTTGTTCCATAGTGTGCATGTGTGTCGTAATGAGTACATTTGCGACTAACTTTATAAGGCTGCCGTGCCTGCGCCTGTGCCATTATATCTCGGAATAATCATTCCCGCTGATGCGTATTGCGTTGTTGGTTTAAAGCCGTCAACGTAACTCCTCCGCAAATTAATCGCTCTGGTTGAAATGCCTCCCGAGTTTCTGATGTAAGATTTATTGCCTGGGATAGATTTCAAACCTACGCGAGCAAAAACCTAATCAACCAAACCCCCCACCCCCAAAAAAAAAAAAAAAGCTTTCACTTGGAACTAGACGAGAGAGCACAAGAACTATCCACTGCCAGATGCGTCCCAGACATCGGATGTATGAGTAAAACAAATTAACCACTAAACAGGCAAACAAGTAAATAAAATCTCGTACGTTCACTTCAATCAAAGAACTCGTAAAGCTAATAGCTGTAATCACAGGGTACGAGCTCAGCAAATCACAAGGCCAAAAGTTAACTTTTCAACCGGAAAATAAAGTCTGCGCAGTGACGCTTTTCATGACTTTTCAAGAAATCACGTCATCCTCAGTGTCACAGTGTGCACTGCATTTCTAAGTCAAATTATTTCGTCCCGCCTTCGTCATTCGCTCAGCTTTCTCCATAGATGGCAGAGATCGTCTCTCAGGATTGGACACCCTTGATGTTTTCTTTAACAAGTAACAACAACCATCACGCATCACGAAGCACATAAAGATGGTACAAAATACACTCTGGTGTCCATTCGGTTGCTGTGCGCCATTTGCTTCCTACAATCTGGGCGAGATTGCTACGTCGCGTGCCACTCCGCTCGTGCGGTAGATTTGGCAGAATTCTCTTTCATACAGTCTTGGCTAAAACTCTGTTTCTAGCGAGTCGGCCATGCACCGTCGCACTGTCGGCGCAAAAAACAAGGAGAATGTATAGGAACTTTTGCTAGAATGCTGTGCGGAAAAGCAGACGCACAGAACTCTTTGCGACAGCAAAATGAATGATCACTTCAAAGCAACCCGAGGTCAACGAACGGAATAGAAAAAAAACAGCACAGCACGCTTGGAAGAAGAAGAAAGAAACTCAACTCGCGTAGATCGTCGACTGTCGATTATAATACACAGATACAAATAGGGGACACTCAAGCAGCTATGCTTGCAATACATCATTGTGCTCGCTTTTTCGATTTTATCTTAGATTTTCCATCTCTTACAACGTTTTATTTCCTTTATCGCGAACCCAGTCAATTTTACTCGGAACTTCTAAGCTATAAAAGAAAAATTATAGAAAATGGGCGAGGCTCTTGCACGTGACCGTCAAACAATATGATGTTGCAAACGGACCTTACCTGAACCACTCACCCAATTTTCCGTGTGAACACTGCTTCGCGATGCACTCGGAGCACCAATTATTCGCTTAATCAGTTTAGCCAATCAGAAGAGAAAACGGTATCAAAGTCAGTCACGCACGCACTCTCAGTGGCGGGAAGGTGTCCGCCCCTTTTGATCACCGAAACTGGACTTGCTGAAGCCGATACTCGTTCACATTGCCCAGACTGACTAAAGAGAGATCACTATTCGAAGTTCCGACTTCATCACGAGACAGCTTACACGTAGAGACTTATAAGAGACAGCGCCGTAAGCATCTCACGTACAGCGGACACTACACTCATCTAAGAGATCTGGCGAGTGTACTTTCCCGCAAAGCATTTGGGAGAGCCTGCAATCTGCAGAGCGAGCTCGGCGAAAGACGTGGCTGATTCTCAGAAAGACAGATTGAACTGCGACACTAGGCAAGAAGTAAGCGAGCAAAACGTCACTTCGCAGACCATTTTTTTAGGTCTAAACATATTTTCAGCATCGTCATTCTCCCAGTTCCGTCCATGCATTACAGCGACTCGCTCTCCTAGGTTCCTTGAGGGAAAGTAGACTCGCTGGAAGTTTTAAGTCGCTATCCCAGTGCTCATACATGATGCAAAACACACGCTGCTCATGGCAGAGCCTGCAGACAGTTTTCGTACGACCAATGTGAACTTCACACAAGGAATGTCTCAGACAGTGACTGCAGACTGACTTTGTACGACGTCCAATAGGACGTCCTACAAAAGTCAGTCAGTCGCTCAGATGCTAAAGCAGTCTGAGCGCAGATTTAGTTCAGAGCTACGCTAAAAGGAAGCGCGCGGCACTTTTTTTGCGTCTGTTTGCTCTTTAGGGTGAGTGCCAGCCACTTAATGAATTGCTCGGTTGCAGGACTTACCCTCGACGACGCTGTCTCGGATCAATCGATCTGGCCGCACAAGGAGGCGTCATCCCGACGCGCGACGGAAGCGTATCCTCCTCTGCGGGGCGGCGGCGGAGAGCGACCTTTCCCCGCCGCGGTTCGAAGAGCGACTGAGCCCGGACCTGGCTTCCGCGGAAGCGCGGCGCAGCGGGGCACCCCCTCGCGAACCCGCCGAGTGGTTGCCGTCCGCTCTGCCGCGGCGCCGATTGCCCAGGTTCCGCCGGTGCGCGCGCAGTCCAAGCTGTCCCGATCTCAGCGACTCGCCAACGGAGCGGCAGGAGCAGTTCGTCGACCACGCTCCAGCGTCGTGAGAAGGCTTGTACCTAACGCCTTACTTGTACCTAGTTAATTGTACCTAGTTACTTTTAACGCAGAATGTGTTTTATGGGTCGTTTTCCACGAGAATGATCCTCATGAACTAAGGTGATTTCATTAAATTCCCTATATGGTCTTCACTCCCCGAAACGACTCTTTGGTGTCTTCTAAAGATATGTAAACGATCGCTTCTTAAACATCGCATTCCACGCGTTAATTTATTGGACTTTGGAGATAAGGGTTGCTACTCATTCTTCTTAGAGTGTGCGCGGCTCCCGAGCTTGTTGTCTCCGTGTGTCGACAGCACACACGCAGCGGGAGTCGAGAGTTGCGGCACGTATCGGGAATGTCCGAGAGCCGAGCGGCGGCGGACTGGAAACTGTTCTGCGCAGTCCTGCTGATGAACCGTACTCGCGCGGTTGGTTGATTCGACGGTTCCTCGACAGGGAAACACTGTCCCGCTAATCGTCGCTACGCTCGGTTCCTCTTTCGCCGCGAAGGGAAAGGTCGTTAGGAGTGATTGGTGTTCGCCACTTGATTCACGCCGATATTGGACGGCTTGCGCAACTACTTATTGCGCCACGTTTATTTTTGTAGCTTCCCCCGATATCGCTAGAGCGCTTCCGATATTAACGGGGAACTTTGGCGTGCATATGTCAGTGACAAGGATCGCAGGAGCGCTCTCAGAAGTCTGTCGACGGCGCACTCTACGCACCAACCACTGGTTTTCTTTTAGTAAGTGCAGCGAATAAGGAAAGCACCGGTGTCACGCTCGAATAATCATACGGTTTCAGAAGCAAAAACGGCGGCGCTTGCGTCGTCCGCCATTGACACCGCGTAGCCATTCGGTCACGATACGTATCACAGTTTTTACTGGGCTAAACTGGTTCAAGCAGGACCGATGACCGGTGTTTTTAGAGCAAACCGGCGCGGTACACACTGAGTATTCTTTGAAAGTGTACGTCCGATCTGAGGAACATTTTTCATGCCTGAATGCGAGTGCTTGGTTTTCAATTCCCCAAACGAGGCTCTTTGCCGTTCAACGAGTACACAAACCAAGTAACTTCATCCATACGATCGACGGCCTTAATATAATGTGTCAGATTCCACTTTCCTCTTGTCGTGATATTCTCAGTTTCAAAAAAATTTGGTAAAGGGTGCAAGCTACGGCTCCCGTGTGCCAATTAAGGCGACGAAAAGAACACGCAATAATTCATCATTGTCGGCGTCTACTCCTACGTTTTGAGGTCAAGGTGCTTAGCTCCGATGCCCTGATTGGCTCGCTGACCGTAGCTTTCGCCGTCAGCAAAGCTAAGCTGAAAGAGAGTATATTGTTGGGGAGTTAAAGTAGCTCGTTTCTGTAACACCGATAACAATACCGTATATAAGGAAGTTTTAGAATGTCGTTCCGATGGCTCCGATAACAATACCCAATATTCCGCCGACGCCTTTGCTCATGCTTCGTATCGTTATAGGGTATCCCTATCGGAACTATGAGATCAATCTACAAAAACTATCTGCTCCCTCGACGCCTGTGCGCGTACATCGCATCGTAATCGAATATTGCTATCACAGTTATCTGATCGACCTACGAACAGTTGCTATTGCGTTTCTCTCAAAAATGCTTCGTGTCTCTTTCTATCAGGCGCTCTCCAAAATTGTCATTGCTCTCTCTTTCTCTCTGCCTCGCAATCATGAGCCAGGTCGGAACACGGGTTCGAACACTTCAGCCCCATGGCCGAGTTAATCTCAATCCTTCCTCCTCCTTCTCGGCTGGCGATTCCGTCCGCGCAGTTCGTACGCCGTCGCGGCCCACCCTTTATCGTTGCGTCAGAGCCCGCGTTCTGGAGAAACGGCCGAGTTCTTTCCGAAAGCCCCGCAGCATCGGGAAAACAATTGCCTGGGAGGAAATGGAACGGCCGAGCAGCGTCGGGCCTCCGCCGAACTGCCGAGCAACGCGCGTTGCGATGAAGCGGCAGCGACGGCGCCCACATGTCTACGCTCGCCATTCCTCCCAAGTGGCAGCAGTCGTGATCCGGTACGGCGGGGAACTCGTGCTCAATGATTCGTCGGGAATCGCGTCCCCCGTTGCCTGAAGCGGTCGAGTAACGACGTGGAACTCGTGGCGCGCTTTGTTTATGTAGGGTGGCAAGCAGAGCCGGAAACATCGGCACCTGCACAAAGAAAGCTTAAACTTTCACCGAATGTGCACTGAGAAGGTCAGTTATACCGTGTGAACTTTCAAAACGTAAATATCTTCCAGTAAAAAAAAAAAAAAGTCATGGCAACCTTTTAGCAAAGTTTAACGCCGGGCGTGTTTGCAGACGACTGAGTTAGCGAAGCTTTGCGCCTAAAAAAACTGAGGGAGAGGGGAGACGAGGGCGCGCGTTGTTGTCAGAACACCGAGCTTAATAGACCTTTTGCCGAATTACCTAGGCATCAAAAATAATCCCGGGAACGTAGGTACACGCGCTGCGCGTGCTGGCGTCTTCAGCTTTAACTGCTCAAAAGCAAAAACCTAAAACAAATGGCACTTCGCTCGCAGCGTTCGACAAACGTTTTGATTTTCGTTATTTACTTCGAATTATAGGCGGTATTCACTGGCGGCCATAGCTGTGTGAGTGACTACTGAGCGCGTGCTGATGGCGAGCTCCACTATTCTTTAGCAACATGCATCCACGCCATCAAGATTGCCGGTCTTAACGCAGCCTATAGGTGTATTCACTGGCGCATACCTGTAGTAATGCTGAGCACGTGCTGATGGCTAGCTTACAATTATTTGCAACTCACCCGCACTCAAGATTGCCGGTCTTGACAGCTATCAATGTGAGTCGTTCTGAGCATGCGCTCTAAACTGACTCAAATATGGCGGCCATGAACCCTATTAAAGGGGCCATGAAATACATTTTTGGCCGGATAAATTATTTTAGATTGGAATTTTACTACTTGCATATGTGGGTTAATAAGAAAATAGTAGAAATACAAAAGCCTGCTTTTCGCTCAGAAAATTTGAAAATATAGAGCACTATTTCTTACCTCCTTTCCTTCGAAAGCTCATCGCCCTTTAGCTGTGAAACATTCGCGGCACCCAAAGTCCCAAAGCACGTCAGTGGAGACAAAGGCGGCAAAGGCCGCCTTTGTCTCCACTGCACTCGTCGAACGCGTTCGAATGTGAGAGCGTAGCCTCCTCTATACTCACAAAGCCTGGAAGTTCGACGACGGAGCCATCGAGTGCCCGGTCGCAGATTTGGAGCGCGAGGATCTGGTAGCACAGAGCATCAAGGAACCATTTCTCGGGGAACCTGGATGTCAGCGCACGACTTTTGCCGCGGCGAGAACCCGAAACACACTTTTGCGGTCCTGGCGTCTCGCCGCAGCGTCTCGCGGCAGCGGAGAGACGCTGCGTTTCGGCGCCTCGCCGCAGCTGGGCGCCAGTCACGTGGCTCTCCTCTTAAGCGCGAAACACATGTACGACGAAACCGACCGATCCGACGTGCGAACTGCCGGAATGACCTTCAGGGGCGAGGGTTTTCGTAGCACCGAGAGCGTCGAAAGCCCTCGCCTCCGACCGTCGTATTGCCTGATCGGACGTCGGATCGGACGGTTTCGTCGTACATGTGTTTCGCGCTTTATCCGTTGTCTGCCGCATCCACCTTCTCGATTTAGGCGGCCACTTGTAGTGGCGATCTGCCAGGCTTGGTCAGTATATAGGAGGTTATGGTGAGAGCCAAACGCCGAACGCCTGCTTTCCGTGTTCTGACTTGTTCTGACGAGTGCAGTGGAGACAAAGACAGCTAACTTTAGGTCTACCCGCTAATCATTCCAATCAGAGCTCGGCGTTCTGAAGTACCCTCTCGTCCCTCCCCTCCCTCGCTTACTCGGAGCATAAACTTGTGGCGCTAACTCCGTCGTCTTCGAACGCGCCCGACGTGGACTTTGGCAAGTTCGTTGCTCTCATTGTTTACACAAAGGGAACTGCGCTTTGAAATTTCATACAGTAAAACTTACCTGCTCAGTGCACATTCATGGAAAGTGTGATCTGTCTTTTTGGAAACGCTGATTTTTCCGGCTTTTTTTTACAGCATCAGGTCCGCTTGTGCCACCCTACATCTACTCGTGCCTGCGCGTCTGAGCTTTCAGGGTGCCAATCACTTGGATCTGCAAAACTCGTCTACCAAATGACGAGGCGCAGATGGCGGATTCACACGGAAACCAGAATGCCAATTAGGACAATCGGCGTCTTATTACGCTTGCTCACTGTCCAAGCTCATATTGCGCTTTCCGAGTCAGATGGTCGTTGGCACTTCGTCATTAGATGGACGCGGCCTGGGCACAGGAGCGATTGGTCCGCCGCAAGGTGTTCACAGAAAGCAGAAGCGCAGGAACGTTTTAAAGCGCAGCGTCGGATTCCAAAACCCATTTGAGCGTGGAGAACGGCGACCTTGCAATCGTCGGGGGCCTCACCGCAGGAAGGGTGGCAAGCAACGCTCTTAGAAATACGCTGGCACTGGCCGTAGAAGGTCGTCATGCATACCAGATTTTCTCATCGATTACCGTCGAGAAAAAGAGCTTGGTACACGTGTCGGTTGTCTCATTTGCGTTCCTGTATAGTAATCAGAAAATAAAACAGAATACTCGTGTTTTTTTTTCTTGTTATTTATAGATTATTTTAGAAGCGGGCTTCTGGCCGGTGGTATTTTCAGCGTTAGTGCGCATAGCGCGTGCTTTGCTCACTTCCGAAAGGGACCAACGTGCAGGTGCTGTACTGGAAATTCCGCAAACTGAGCTGTCATTTGATAAACTTTGTGTACAAACAGCACAATTAAGCAACACACACGTACTCGCTTCTTTCCTTCCGGGCTCTCCTACGGGGCGTGGCACGCCACAAGGCTGCGCTAAGGCGCTGCCGCTCTGCATTCGAGGAGCTTGCATTAGATTCCTCATCTATCTCCTGCGCCGAGCTGTAAACGCATCTTCGCGCAGCGACAGCCGACGTTTGTTCTGAGCATGCGTTTTTTTTATAATCTCGAGCACGACGTATCATTACAACTTTGAAAGAAAACTGGGGTGTATTTCTTACACGATATAACATGCGATCCTCATATAAACTATTTTTAAGCATAATTATCAAAAAACATTCGGCTAATAAAAATTTTAAAAACTACATTGCCCAGTCGCATTTTATTGTTCTTTAATTGCTTCTATAGTAATTACTCAAACTTTATGTAGCACGACAATCAAAACAAACGAATGAAAATTGCACTTCTTACATAAAAGGTGCAATTTTGTGCGCACCGTTTCTTCGTCACACATAATTATTTAGATCTCTCGATGTAAAAACCATAGAACCAAACGTGCGCATTTAAACATTTGTCAACGTATCGCTGGGCTTCCCTTTATAACAATAATCATTTCATTACATCAGTTAACCTGAAACATCGCATATTTTGCGTAACCTACGACATAATCAACCGTACATAATTTGCCCATTCGGTACTAACCGCATTGAACAAGCATCTCACTTTAATATGAATACTTTATGCTGAATAGTTGCTGTAGAATAACAAATATAGCCAAAATAATCATCAGATAAAGAACCGAATAAAATGTAATATATATTTTCAATGTGAATGCTGTAAATAGCTGAGGACTTTTTGGGTAATTTGGTATATTTTTGAAAATAGTTATTTGTTTTGTTTTGGAGTTTCTCTGTTGTCTCTGAAACTTGTACAAAATGTGTTACTACTAAATAGTATTCTTTACTTTGTTCATGTATGCTTTTTCTGCATTCTGTTTGGGTTTATTTCCGCTCTTTTTACAGCGATAACTTTTATGGGCTCTTCCCCACCACTGGAAATGACCTCCGTTGTTGATGTAGTAGTAGTAGTAGTAGTTGCAGTTGCTGTCGTTGCTGATGTTTTAGTTGGAGATGTAGGGCGTGTGTCGACGATTCGGTAAATCCTTGAAAAAAAAAATCTCCCGCCGCTCGCTGGAATTGAAGCGGTTCGCGGCGTGTGAAGCGGGCGCGTTACCACTAAGCCAAGCCAAAGCGTTTTAGAATGCAGCTCTTAGGCGCTCCGTTTCCGGCTTGAGCGGTGTCGCCATCGCAGTCGGCGTAACCGCGCGGTGCATGATGGGCAAATTTCCTCACAAAATTTAGCGGAAAATTTTCCCTGCTAGATCTAGCGGAAAAAATGTTCCCCGCTAAATTTAGCGGAGAACTTTCCTCAGTAAATTTAGCGGAAAATTTTCCCCGCTAAATCTAGCGGAAATTTTTCTGCGCTAAATCTAGCGGAAAAGTTTTCTCCAGCAAATCTAGTGGCAATTTTCCCGCTAAATTTAGCGGAAAATTTTCCCCGCAAAATCTAGCTGAATATTTTCCCCGCTACAATTTAGCGGAAAAACGTTCTTACTAAATTCCAGAGGAAAAATTTCCCGCTAAATTTAGCGGGCAAAATTTTTCCCGCACCCTCAAAGTCACGTGACCCCCCCCCCCGTGCCTTCCCTCCTCCTCAAAAGCTGCGCCCTAATTCGGCGTTACAGCAGAGTTGTAAACGGCTTTCATTATTTTAAACATTTTTTTACATTTATGCACATTGATGTACTATATACACACGACAGAATCAAAAGTCATCATTTACAGGGTTAGTGCATGACACATAACACATAGTACTCGCCCGAGTACTACGACAGTACGGCATAGCGGTATCACTCAAGCCAGTCTCGACTAGGGTGCCTACATGTTTCCGCCGCTCCGCTGTTTAGGGTGGCGACAACGTTTGTGATACCTGTTGCCGACAAACCAGTGTTGCCTACCTCGTTACCATGGCAACCTCGGCTGTTTTCGTCCACCATTTTGTCACACTCGCCGGTCGTGCCGCTAATCCTCGTTAGGGCTAAGCCGGCTAGGGAGCGCCCACCGCTCTCATTCCGATGGCGAGGTTTCGGCGTGCGATGTCGGTCGTGGAGCTCGCGTTTCGACAAAAGCAACGCACACTTTCTGCTCCGCAACTTCAAAATATGAAATAGCTGAATAAAGAGAGCTGCAGCCACCACGACTGCCATCCCGCTGAGCCTCCGACTCCTCGTATGAACGGAAACGGATGTGGCCTCACAGTGTTGCCGGACTTTCTAGTCTACAGAAACTCAACGTTGTTACGTTTAGCGAAATAAGAAGTGGGAAAAAAATGGCGGTGGGAGAGGGTTTGGGAAAGGGTAACAAGAAGTTGGCGCCACCCTAAAGCGGAGCGGAAACATGTAGGCACCCTAGTCTCGACCATCGGCGGTCTTCTCCCCTACCAAAGGATCGTCCCCCGAGGGAGAGGGCACAGGGACTGGTTGACAAAATTCCCTGCGGTGACCGCCCCGCGTCGTACGTTGGGGAAACGAAAAACTATACCTGAGCGCCTGCGGCGCCACCACTACGACATCGCGAAGAAGAATATGGACGGAAGCGCGCTGGCTGAACACGTCGAGAAGACAAACCACTCCATCGACATCGACAACAGCTCCATTCTCGGAACGGAAAGAAACTGGCGGAGGCGCCTTCTGTTGGAGTCGTGGCCTATTCAATGCACACGTGGCAACGTAGACCGGTCGACGGGGACCCTCCCCAGCAGTTACGTTTCCGGGTTAAGAGGGATAATCCGGAGAGCACCCGGGGGTGTTCGGGTTCGTGGGCAGAGCCGTTCCGCGGGACAAAAACAGTCACCCGTGAACAAGGAACCGAGTTGGTTCCGAAACGTCGGGATTTTCGCTTTTAATAAAGCTTGGTTAGAGTTTCACGTTGAAGTTTTATTAATCATTCCTAACCAGACGGATGTCCGTCGAAGATGTTTACATTACATACAATACGTTCTCAGAAACCGAGCGCGACTAAAGAAAGACAAAGGCAACTATGGTCTTACTACTCGTTATATGTACGGCACAGTAAACAAACCGCTTTGGACTTTCGACAAAAGAACTTGACCTATATGATGTCGGTTGACCGACTTAAACTTCTCACCAATTCCTTCTATTCTTCATCTTCACATACTCGGCATGCGTTGCCTATACTGCGATTGCAATGTTCTTGAAATTCACCCAGGAAGGCTTGGCAACTCTCCTTCGGTATCGACCTTCCTTGTTTTCAAGACTGTAGAGTCCAAACAATGCATGTGTATCAGGCACGCTACCCAGGTGATCGGAGAAATGCAAATAGGTCAAATTTTTTCCTGGACCTTCAAACTTTTTAGTCGGTGTTCTTTTGAAGATATCCCAGAAAAAGACTCCATCAATGTGGAATGCAAAAGGATCCGTAAACGTTTCGGTAGTCCAATAAAGTCTGCAGTCGATTGACCACATTTCTTCAATGCCTCAGGATTCAAGCTATTACTTCACTGGTACAGTTCTAAAATGAAAGCGAAGGAAAAAACCTTTCAGCCTTTCCACTCTGGTGAAGAAGGAAGAGCAGCGGAGCTGTATCTTCTGTTCTCGACGGTGGCTTTCCAGGCGAGCGATCTGCTCTTCTTTCGCCAGGGAATCTGAAGCGCTCAACTCACGCGGCGGTTGCGGACCCATTCGCACTGCTGCGTACGTCGCCGCTCATTTCGCTCTTTCCACGAAAGGGTGCGCGGCCGATCCATCGTGAGTCCAAGCCGAAACTGATAAGAGCGTAAGAAACAGCGCGCAAAAAGACGAGGACCAAGAAACACACGTGACGAACGCTGCGCTCGTCACGTGAGTTTCTTCTTCGTCCTCGTCTGCTTTTCGCGCTGTTTCCTACGATGCATTCCCACCAACGCGCCGCCCAACTATACATTCTTCCATGATAGCTGGAAAGATTGCCGCCATCTACGAGCGACGGCGGCAACCATACTGGTTGTGTGCTTGCCGCCGTCGCTTAAAGATGGCTGGTAGCTGTCCAGAGGCGTTTTTGTCGACAAGCGTTTTGTACCGGACACGGTCCTGGGGAACCTAGCCCTTAAAGGGGCCCTGCAATCATATTTAAGCGTCTACCTTTTTTTGCGGTTTCCACGTCTCATGGGGTTCGGGCAAGCCAGCGGGCACGGAGAGAGTAACTAAATATCAGTGCGTCATATTTTAACCGGACGACGCGGAAACCTCCTCCACCGACAAGGGCGACCCGCGGTACCGAAAGCGCGCAAAATGTGACGTCTTAGGTCCTGGCCTTACTACTGGTCAAAGCCGCTAAAAGCTTTTTTTTTAGTCGACATACAAAATATAAGTCTCACGAACCGTTTCAATTATGTATGAAAGTAGTTTTTGTTCAGTATTTTAGATCAGAAAAGAAATAAATGCAGTTTATAAAGTACGGAAACAAGAAACAACGAGGTAGAGGGGCTTAGAGCGATAAACCGGGGTTCCGGTCTGCACTCGAAAGTGACCCCCATAAGGCGGCTGCCATTGTACGCAAATTTGACCACTCGTCACATGACCAAACCAAATACGTGACGTCACAGGGAAGATGGCAGCGCCCAGGCAGCGGCTGGTCCCAGCTGGGCCGGAGCTTGTCGGATGCGTTGTTTGTTGTCGTTCGTGTCGGCGAGTTGATTTCAGACGCGGAAGCCGTCATATGAGGCCGGTCGAAAGCGACTTCAGAGTTCAGCGTGGTGTCTGACGTAGGTATAACGTGAACAGAAGGAGGAACGGTGTGCATTTCGCTGGTGATCGCCGGGGATATTGCCACGAAAGAGACAATCGGCCCTACGTTGCTCGGACCTCGGATTGATTCGGATACCGCAAGTAAATTTTAAGGCGACGTTTCTGTGCTCTCGTTGACCATCGGAATCTTCGAGGTCTGCAGTGAAGCGTGTGCAATATGTTTGGATACGAAGTTTAGCGACGGAAATTGCGCGAGTCGTGCTTGGCAGTGTGCAATCGTGGTGCCGCTTCGTTAAAATGACCGAAGGCTCACTTTGGTTGTGCGGCGCACCGGAGAGCTGCCTTCAAGTGCTTCAAGTTGGTAGTTCCTGTGCCGTGCTTTCGGTGATGCTGTGCTGCTTCCTAAATTGTTCTGGCGTAGACGTGCACTTTCACGGAGCACAGGTGTTGCAGTTGGTATTGATTCCGCTTGTCTGTCGCACGTTTCGTCGACACAAGTTTCATCAACACTCGGTACGCGAATTGCAAGCTGTATGGGCATTTCATCGCGCGTGTTACCTACCCAGTCCACCCGTTCACGCCGCTTTGCGACGGCAGTCTGCAGCGGCTCATTACCAGAAAAGTGGTTCCACATCCATTTCAGTTCAGTTCGTCCACGGCAGTCGCCAAACGCCGAAGGAGAGGATTTATTCGAACAGAATGCCTCTAAAACAATGCAGCTTTTTTAGTGGTCAGGATAGACTCTCTTCTGTCTGTTTTGTTATATTGTCACAGATGCTTGCTCCAGTCCTATTTTCTATCAATATTTACTATTCTGGAAAGTTCCAGGCCATGCTCAGCTGTCATCGTATGTTCTGGTGGAGGTGCTGCACACTTTATCCATAGCCCTTCACTCTGTGTGGACCCTGGCGGCTCCTCAGCCGAGTTGCCCCGCGTCTTATATGCCCGGCGAGCCGTGAACCAAGTCCTATCCCAAGCCCGGCAGAAAAGCCGCAAGGCGAGCGAGTACCGCAAGGACGAACCTTGGAAATGCACCACAAAGAACCTGAAA